>JASXSY010001726.1:0-157399 GCA_034509805.1 Sipha maydis
AAAACCGACCCAGTTATTTGAAATATCCATGATTGGTACAATTTTTTTTTCTCGGATAAGACGTGTAAGCGTACATAATATATGTCTTATTTTATAATTGCTCGTAACTATATATCCACCACATGAATCAAAAGGGTCAGTGTATAAAACTTAAGCCGGAACGGTTTTTCTTTTTATACACGTTATATTGTGTTCGATAATAGAATACCTAATGAATAGCTCAAAGATTTCAAGTACATTCTTAAAAATGCTCCTGAATTTGATACACATTCATTGCATTCAATTTAAAACAATTTAAAGGTAGCTCGTTTAGTAAAAAAAAAAAAAAAATTACAGGTATTCATATCATTATAAAAATATAAAAATAGGTATTCATAATAATTTTTAGAATTTCTAAACAATAATTTTTACACAAAATCCACTTCGTCAAAAAGTTACACTTATGAATTTACACTTAATACACGGTTATTTAAAATGTATTGTGGTGCGATAAATTCAACAAACACCAAAACTAGTATAATATAATGCCTACTTTTCTATAACACCTTTTAAATCATATGTATATTGCGATGTAAATATGCGATATTACTAAGATGAACAAACTTGTAGCTCCCTACTGAAATGTGTAACCGATAAGACCCAGTTGGAGTTGAATTAAGAAGAAGTTCTAATTATTCGTATCAATATTATTATTCTCAATCAAGGTTTATTCGTGGTGCAAACCTATCAAATGTACTTGAGACAAGTGGTCCATTGCACAGTAGTGAGGCAACGCGTAATCTGGCGAAAATCGCAACACCCTGACATGTGGGCGGTGCTTATGACACGTCTACACGTTCATTATTGGCGTTCAGATCCAAGGCGATCGCCACCTCTATATGCGAAAAGTGAACGCCAGCCCGTACTGCCAAGGTGACATATTATGGTAAAAGTTGATCGAAACCAGATCCAATACGATAAATGATATAAAACCGAAACCGAAACAATATAATGTACTCTATAGTATAGTCTGGAATATATGGTTTAAACAGACCAATGAAAATGTTTATGTGGGAATGTGGAACGTAAGATATGAAACAAAAAAAAAAAAGGTAGCACAAAGTATCATTATTATTATTATTTATTTACGAAACTTTAAGAGCCCGGGGAGCACGCTAGCTGTTGGCTATATAATATATAATATACCTGTATACTAACCGATTCCGAGTATCGAGTGGCTATAAATTCTTTAAAAATATTATCATACAGATCTTAGTTTCTATAATATTATAACCTTTGGCATTATTTGTAGTCGGAACATAAAATAATAAAAAAAAAACAGGAATCGACATAATCGA
Source organism: Sipha maydis (assembly GCA_034509805.1). Lineage (NCBI taxonomy): Eukaryota > Metazoa > Arthropoda > Insecta > Hemiptera > Aphididae > Sipha > Sipha maydis. Next base: position 1,338 of record JASXSY010001726.1, read on the forward strand.
AGCCTGATATAATATAACAGCTTATTTTAACACGAAAAACAACCGACGCGCTGAGACAACTAAAATATGGTTGTAAGTTTCAATCTTAATGTTTTTGGCTCGCCCGCGGGTTACAAGAAATTGATTTCACAAGTCTTCTGCGGGTATTTTGCGGAGTCGAACGCTAATGTTACCATTTTAGGAATTCGCACTTAAAATTTGTTATTATTTTGATTTGAATGCGCGTTCCTTCAACAGAATCGAATGACATGATTATCTATTGACATTTGTATCGATTTAAATTACAATAAGTAAGTAGTAAACGAAATAATGCCTTTTGCTATATACCAAAAAATAATTTGAAAATCAAGATACATATTAGTATATGTGGTGCATATTAATCAACATTTCATGTAAATCCAACGTTGATATTCAACAAAACTACAGCAATGTAACTGTAACAATAACATATATTACATACTTAAATATATTGCACATATTAAGTATGTGTATATGTGTACATAATATATGGTTACGATGAATTAGCTAATTGCACTTTTAAGATCCGCTAGACGTTATCTTATAAATTCACATTTCTTGTATTTAAATTATCATAACACATATAATTTGATGAAGTATTGACTAGAGTACCTACTAGACCAGTTTCAAGGAGTCTTGGGCTTAATTGTGATTTATACGATGTATTTTTCTTACATTCACATAGCGGTCGTAAAGCGTTATATGTATGTTTATGTGTAAACATCCTGACTGTGGAGTTACACGTATAACGATGCTTGTTTAACGTTGTATATACATATACACACATTTACACGCGCGCGCACACACACACACACACACACATGCGTGCACGTGAGTTATCGGATACGGTGTGATCTGCGCGGAAGAAAATTTCAAAAATGTATATTTTAAACAGTTGATGTATACAGCTATCGATCCTAGTCTCATTTAAGTTTAATTGTTTAGATTTACGTGCAGGTAAATTTATATCGTGACACAAACTACGTGACAAACACTTGCCTTCTAGATAGAATCGTACATAACGGGAACACAACAGTGCAATTATGAGATCAAAGTGTTTCTTTTTCTTATTTAGATTGTCATCGGCGATTTATGTAGAAATTGAATACCACTAATAAGGTTATTATAAAAATTGTATTTTGCCGATGCACTTATACGCTGTATAGTATAATAATAGTATGTGTTCTGCGCCGCACATAGTCCCGTGTAATATATTTGCAAAAATTATTACTAAGTGATTACATTCACCTCAAACTTCGAAACTAATCATTATTATTGCACATAATGCATACTATAGATATACTGTTATACGCTCAATATTAATTATTAAGCAGAAAACGTCTGACACATTGTTACAGTAAAATATATGATTGCGTTCGTTCATGAAATCGAAACACTGAAATATTTCTAATTTTTTCTAAATTTTTATCTCATAATTCATAACAAAAACAATACTATACGGACATAGTTAGTTTTCTCCCATAAAATCAATGTAATAAAAGTTGTATATTTTCTGAACAAATTATAGCATATATGTGTGTATATATGTATATATAAAATAATTTTTCCTGACTTATTCATCATCACCTAACCGGAACTGCTGAAGCATTGAGGATAAAATTTGGTTTATAGTTTTGTTACACGATGTAGAGGCTACTAAGAAAGGATCTTCCAAAATTTAATCCCTAGCGGTTAAAAGGGTTTAAACGGATAATAACGGGTAAAAATGGAAAAATAGTTTCAGCCGAAATTCTTGAAGCTATGAGTTTAGTCAGTAGTTTTGTTTTATGATGCAGAAAACCATTAAGAGAGAATTTTTCAAAATGTCACTTCTAAAAGGGTTAAAAAAATTAAGAGGGGTGAAAATAGAAAAAAAATCGCTTAGCCGAAACCGCTGAATTTATGCATTTGAAACTGAGTATTTTTGTTTTATGATATACTGACTCCCTAAGAAAGTATTTTCTAAAATTCAATCCCTAAAAGGTTTAAGAGAGGTCTCTCTCTATGTTTTCAATCCGTAGATTGGTTTGCAGCAATCTTCAGTCTTCCCTCTTATCTTGAGAAGAAGACATGTTGATTGCTGATACTTGAGATATTAATACGGTGGTTTCCCGTTGCCTTCCGTATCGCAGTGCAGCCACTAGTCGTACAGTTTCCCGTATCTGTTGGTTGCTGTCTAGCGTGTAGATGATGAATCTACACCCAATATTGTAATAGCTGCTGCCATACTACAAGTCCCTTTTAGTCGCCTTTTATGACAGGCAAGAACAACCGATGGTCTATTCTAACCCCAACCAACAGGGGAACTTCTAATAATATTATGTCAATTTGATTTTTGTGACTATAATGCAGGAGTTCGTCGTTTACTATTTGACTTATCGCTGCATTTATTTGTATTATCTTTAAACTAATTATGTTGGATTTGTTCCATAGTTAGTCTTCTTGCACCTTTGTATTATTGCCCTCAATCTTGAGAGACAATCAAGGTGGTTGGACGGCTCATTCTTTCCCCAGTTTACACACTTTGGGTTTGCTTTACAGTTCTTCCAATCGTGATCTTTCTCTTGTGATGTGTATATCATACATGTTTGTACATTTGTTGGACAGTATTTTGCTATATGTCCATATCTTTGACATATGAAACACCGAGTCACTTGGTCATAAGGTTGGATTCTACAATAAAACATACCAATGAAGAATCGTCCATGGACAAGTTTTTTATATATACTCGGATCAACTTATCAATAACCAAGATACTTTTCTGGAAGAAAGTTGTCCTTGTGGAGATTTCTTACAAATTGCGTTATATTTTTCTTTTTTTGTGTCTCTTAGTTCAACGTTGAGATGTATAAGATCATTGATGATTTCTTCACCAGTCAAGTCACTATTAACATTGTACACCAATAATTTTGGTTTTAATGGTTTTTGCTCGACCACGTCAAGGTTACTTTTCAATATGGCTTCTCTTGTTTTCCGGTCAGCCGGTTTGATGTATATATCTCCAGTTTTTTTAATAGTATTCGTTACTATTATATTTGGTCTTGAATTTTTCTTTAATATTTCAAAATATACTTGTTTTTTGAGTTCTAACGATGTATTACTCACTGTATTTTTAATTATAAGTCCCGTTTCTATTATTTCATTTTTTGCTTTCTCTATTTGTTTTTTAGAACGGGATCTTCGACTTTTCTTATTCTTAACGACGATAAAATCCTCTTCCTTATCTTTTTGTGGTACAACTCTATTGCCCAATCTTGGTGTTATAGGTCGAGATTTATTCTCGTTCATTTTCTTCTGTTGGTCTCTCTGATTGTCTTGATTGTTTTGTCTTAAATTTTTTTCTTGTTGGTTTGTTCTTTTATTATTTTCTTGAATTATTCTCAATAAATTCTCTGTTTCAGCAATCTGTCCTTCTAACCTTCCTTCTAATCTCCCTATATCTAAGATTTGTTGTATTGAATCTATCCGTAGTTGAATGACGTTTTTCTATAGCTTATCAAGTATCATAAAATCCATTCCCGGGTTATATTTTATAGCGTTATAAACTTCCTCTATTGCCTTTATTGGATCAGTGTTTTCAAATAATTCATCAGAGATTTTTTTCTCGATGTTTACTATATTCCTGTTGTCCTGTACTTGATTATCTTTGTTCAGTAATCCGGCAATAGTAATGCCTATGTCGTCTGCACTATCACTGCTATCAGAATCTGATGCTTGTCGATTTGTCGTTACTTTTTTCTTTGTTGATTTGTCCCTTGTGGTCTTGGTGGGTACCTTTTCCTTGGGTTTCTTTTCTGTCTCTTTTGTAGACTTTGGTCTTTTAGAGGGTCTTGGTTTATCTTTTTCATCCATATTGTTTTTGTCAAAAAATTGGAAATGATATTTCTTAGCCATATTTTTGCATAACATATAAATTCAAATGAACATTTATCAAACAATGAACAGTTATATGTTTATAACAAAATATTAAAAATCATTAAAAAGAACACTGGCAAAACATTTTTCTTAGACGCAACGGGGGGTACTACTAAAACATTTATCATAAATATTTTATTGGCCAAAATGCGAAAAGATCATGGGATAACTTTTTCTGTAGCTTCTTCAAGCATCGCTGCTACTAGGAGGTAAAACAGCTCTTTGTATTTAAACTTCCATTAAACCTAATAAAAGTAGAGACACCTAAATGCAATAATTCTAAGCAGAAAAATATAGCACAAGTTCTAAAATACTGTAAGCTAATAGTTTGGGATGAATACACAATGGCCCACAAGGGTGGGTTTGAAGCTCTCAATAGAATATTATAAGATATAAGATGATATAATAGTTTGATGGGTGGAGTAACTGTGCTGATGGCAGGAGATTTTCAGCAAACTATTTTTTAGTTGTTAACTCATTATTAGAACTAACTCCTAGAATATATCCTGTTATAATTAGAATCAAGGAGAAACCTACTGAATAGTCGTATGAGCGAGAAATCTTAACTCTAAAGAACGACAAGGCAGCTAAAATCAATGAAATTCTATTAAATGCATTTAAAGAAAAATCTGTTAAATATAGATCTTCTGATTCAGTGATTCAAACAACTGACACTGTCCATTATCTTCTAGAATTTTTTAATACTCTGAATCCTTCTGGACTTCCATCACATAAACTAATCCTTAAAATTGGAACACCAGTAATTTTAATACAAAATTTTAACTTACCTAAATTGTGTATTGGAACTAGATTGCAAGTTAAAGCTCTGCACAAAAATATAATAAAAGCTATTGTTATCACGGGGTGTGCTTGTGGAGATATAGTTTTCATTTCAAGAATAATGTTAATCCCAAATGATTAACCCTTTGAATTTAAAATTATCTTCGAAATACTAAAATATACTAATTTATTGCCAATTTTCGCTTTTTATAATACACGGGTGACCCAGAGTTAAGACATTTAAAAGCAACTTGTAATATAAAAACTTAAAAAATAATTATACGTTTCACAAAAAATTGCACACATGTGAAGTCGGGTTATTCAATTAGTGTGTGTATATACATTAACACTTGTAAAATTTTTATTTCTACACGCTACATAAACTTAGTCATATCATTAAGAAATGAGACATTTGTATACTATTTTTAATAACTTTTGATTATTAGTGTAAGTAATTCCAATATATTTTATATATTTATTTTAATATAACGTCTCGAATATTCATACTAAATATTATCAAGTAAATATATAAATTAATTTTTCTGTGCACGATAAACGAATTGAAATTAGTGTTTATGTATAATTTTAATTATTAAACATTTTGGAAGGCCTATAATATTATGTAACATTATTGAAATACCTATTTTAAGCGAATGAAGATTTACAATGTTAAGAAGGTCGAAAACCTATTCACAGAACACACATTTTAACATCAATGAATCAAAATTGCACCATGTGTTAAAAAATTATGTAAATAATAAATTAGTATATGAAACCGTTTTTAATAAGCAATATGAACAGTTTCGATTGGTCGCCATGCATGTGTATGAGCAATACCTATAAAATATAAAAGTCGAGTGGCCAATAAATATTAGTGTATATATTATGAAGATAATATAAGTATATACAAATAAGCTTGAGATAATATTATAATTACGCATATGTATACATACAATTTTACTATACGATACACTTGACAGATTTTTAGAACATAAATCGACAAATCGTGTATTTTAATAATATATATAATAGCTGCTAGGCAGTAAAAAATGCATTCATCTATGTATGATATACAATATTTATAAATACATGCGAGAATTTTATACAGTTTACGAAATAATTATTTTTAAATCGTGACAATCCGAGACGTTATTATTACTATCATTTAAGTTTAAAAAAATCGACAGCAGTTACCACTCTATTAAGTGTAGAGTATTATTCAAAATAAAGTTATAAATTTTACTGCGACAACTTAACTGTTTATAAACACATACTTGGCACAACTATGCATATTTATTATAGAGTATAATTATTCTATTGACAATAATATCTATAATAATTGATATATTTATAATTATATATTTTTATTTATAGGTTTTATATAAATTTATTAATTGACACAATGTGAAATTATGACCAATATATCGCTGTTTGGCTGATATTTTAAATTGTTATATAGCATGTCTAGACCTAATTTTAAGAGTGGGCCACTGGGTCAAATTCAGTGCCACATGAAGCTAGATTTACCGTCTTGTCCACCTTTGTTATAATATATATAAATATATATATACATATATTAATTAAACTAAATAAAAAAAAAAAACATAATAAATATTTTAACAAGAATGATAATTTAATTATATTTGAAATACATAACTAGGTTAAAATTGAACTATAATAATATTTAAAGAAGTTTAATAAAACATTGACAAGATTATTATACATTTTAATTTTGAAATTTAGGCTTTGAAATATTAAATTATTTAATGCTTCTCAAAAACAATCACAAATATAAATTAAAAACAAAAAAAAAAATGAACAAATAAATTATACACATTACTGTTAAATAATATGTGTATACTACTTTACTGACATTTTTTTCGAACTGATAACAAATGGAAATACTTGTACGACACCTAATATTCATAAATTAGTAATCGACTTTTGTTAAGCTTTATTATTTCCGATACAAAAAACCCCAATCTATTATTTTTACATAATTTTTAATTGTTCATTACACTTTCAACTAGCCGTATCACATTGTGGTGGGTCAAGTTGAACCATATTTGGTGGCAACCGAATCCATATACGAACATATACGTGCATGTGAGTTTATTATAAAAAAAATCATAATTCGTTATACATACCTATATTATACACACACAACACACACACGCACACTTACGTATAAGTATATAATATATTTGCGTGTTTTAGTATATTATATCACATATACAGAGGCGTTCCATGGGCTTAGACACCGGAGGGAAGCTATTAAAAATGATAAAACCTGTTATTATGGTATCTCTCTGCTGACCACAAACGTTATCACCTATCTTTTGTGGTCCACAAAGTCCGAAAAACCGGTATGCAGGTCACCATTATTCACGTCGCAAACCTTGCACGAGTTTCTATAGAAAAGTATATTGCACATAATATTTTTTCCTCACTTTTTTGTTGCACCTTAGTGAACGAAGTGCCAGTACACAAGGCTCGTGCGTAATTGCATCAATGAACACATGTGTCACCAATCAATTTGTATATTCGTTAGAACGAAAAATTTATTTCGAGCTAAATGGCCATTTCCCTTTTAACATATAGTTAACTACGGTACAAATGTTAACAGTCAACAACCTTTCAGCTTTTTATATGGAACACGCACGATAAAGCTTCACATCGTTATTAGATGTTTTTACAAGATAATTATTTTACAATATTATATTCTTTTCGGATAAAATTCTTATAGGTACCAAAACTAAAGAATAAAAACATAATATCTACGATCCTTCACTATTATACTTACAATTTACAATGGATTTTATATACATTGTTGGTATATAATATTTTTGCTGAAAAATATAAATACTTGACAATTTGATTTTAATGATATTTTTATTTTTATTTCAAATTTGTAAGTAATTGTAAAATGTAAATTATTGTAAATGGATGATAACTAATCCATTAAATTAACATTTCACAATTACTTAAACATTTTAATTAAAAATAGCATCAAAATGAAATTATTAAGTAATTTTTTAAAAAAAAAATCAATAAAAAAATAATAATAATAATGATTGTAATAATGAATTTATTGATTTATTTCTTTGAATAAAATGTTTTAAATTAAAGTCATTATTATCATAATATAATATTAATGTATTATTTATATAAATATATATATATATATACCTATACATTATTTTAAACACTTAACGATTTTTAGCTGTTTTAATAAATCCATACCTGAACATTGTGTTAAATACATGTAATGTTGAAGTGATAATATTTGTACTTACTTAAAATTGAGACAGCTATAATGCTCAAATTTGCATGACCTCAATAATCTTCCTATAATTTTCTACCGTACCTTACGGTTTATACTCGTAAGTCATGACTTAATCGAATCAAAAACTTAATAGAAATACGATGATATCAGTCGGTATGATAATTTTTTTTTCCATTGAACTTTACAAAATAATAAATAATAAAATAGGTCGAGGATATATAACCACCTATTATATATAATTATAAGCATAAATTAATTAAAAGAGTTTATCATAGTATAGAATAATTCGGTTTTAACATAATTGTTTTATGTATTATTTATCTTTTATTGTGTTATGGAAAAATATGATAACTTTTTTTTATGTATGTACGATATTACGATTTTTTATAAATACATTTGATAAAACTATTACAAAACAAGTCTGTCAAATCTGTCAGATGTATATAATAACAATCAAAATATTAAAAAAACCATGTTAGTTACTATTTTTACTTATAATAAAAGATATAATTGCGATTTAATTTAGTAATTATTAGTATGAGATTTGAATTACATTTTTTTTTCATGGTATATTAAATTATATAAATATAAGTATGATACCGAGAAAATTAGTAATGCATAACTGTGCATAATAAATGATAGAAATTGTTTTTTTAACATCTATGTTTTATAACACTCCTTTCTGGTTGTTTATAACATTTGCTTATTTTTATTGTGTGACATAAAATATAGCAGAGAGTTGTGGATGTGTATGTCATGTTATAACACGTTCAATTATGAAATTTTGAAAGTGCTTTTATTTGCTTATTTCGACGATTTTCTAAAAAAACGCTTATTTCCGGTTTTTCTGATTATTTTTGCTTTTTTTACATATTTCTGCTTATTTATAAAGGATGACGTAGGCCACTGACCTTCCCCCAATTTTTTTTAACTATATATAAATATCTTTATATTTAATTTTTCACAAAATTTCTTGGAAAATCCATAAAAAATAATGCAAAATGTTTCGAAAGTCAAAGTTAAATTTTTTTTTATATAAAGATTTTTGATTTTTTATTAAAAAATTACAGTATGACCTACATTTTTTTATTTTAATATTTTTAATATTTTAATATTTTTTAATTTATATTCAACACAGTTTCAAAATATGTATAGTAATTTATTGTGTTCATGTAAAAAGAAATTTAGAAATTTTCGCTTATTTTTCCTATTTTAGATCATTTTTTTTAATTAAATATTTTTTTTTAAATTTAAGTTTTTTAAATGCTTATTTAAACGCCGAGCCCTGTTTATAACTACCTACTTATCTCTATTTTAATGTATTAACTATAACTATATTCAATAAATCATCAGAATTTTCAACTATAGAAGTCATTAAATACATGAATCACTTATTACACACAGGATACATAATATCATAATTTTCAAAAAAATATAAATTCAAATTATAAAATATGCCATTTCTAAATTGTCTACATCAAACGTGATAATTATAATAAATTGTATTGTCATTTTAGATATTTTAACTAGTAGGTTCTTATTATAACTACCTAATTCGGTTGCAAAATATTTATTAAATTAAATAACATTTCTGTAAAAAGGCTATTTTCATCAAAATTCATTAAACATACGTTGGCGTTTTTTCTATTTCTATACTTGAGATTTTCACTAAACATTATATATGTACACCTATTAAATTTTTGTGTTCATAAGTGAACCACAGACAGAAAAAGTACTGTAACAAATAAAAATAATTAATAACTCTCATTATTGATTTAATACCTTGGAAGCAAAAGTATAATGAATGCATAAACTAATAATATGAAATGTAATTAATATACAAATATTCATGTAATAAACCGTGTGTTTGATATATATTAATCAAAATATAAAAATTGTAAAAAACTATATCCATTATAGAGAACTACAACGAAATTAGGAAATTAAGCTACCAATTAAAATTGTATTTGTTTCTTTAATTACAACATGTGTTATATGAATTATGATAAATGATAATGAACAATAATTAAATGTGAATACGGAAAGTAATAATTATAATAATAAAAAGTCCAATAGAAAATTCAAGTGGCCAATGGAATTAATGAAAAAAATAAAAAACAAGAAGTTAACAGCGGGTGTCTAATTTGTCATTAAAAATATATTATAATTATTATAAATGTTATTATACGTACAAATACATAGTGTATAAACTGTCAGTGAATTAATTGCACGGCAAAAAAAACAATTTAATTCATAAGAAAACAGTTCTCAGGAAATAATTTCATTTTTTGGAAATTATTTAAACCTGTTAATGTATGTAATTTTCTTGAGTTAAGTATTTAAAACAACTACTGTGTTGGGTATTAAAATACGTCATATTGATTTTGTATCTATACTTTAATATTATTTTATGTTAGACGAATAAATACAATTAAATAATTATAATTTATTATCATTTAATATCTTGTTATATGTAATAAGTTATTAGTTTATAATGTATGAAAACTATAAAGAATTATTGTATAAAACATTACAATTATTATGGGCGATGAACTCTAAATACTATAGAATACAACCATGTTGATTTGTTTCAGATATTTGTTTCAGATGTAATTTGTATCTTATATGTGTGACAAAAACTCAACATTGTGAAATCGTAGGCCAAATGATACTGTACTATGTGCCGTGTTGTACAGAATATTAAAAATTATAAAATGATCGGAGAAATTATGTTTATTATTTCTTGGAATCCGATATTTCCATTAGTTGGCAGAATTATGATGTCGCTTAAAAACAGGCAGAAGCGTTGAAAATAGAAATAAAACCCTATTCATGTATTTCAATAAGCCGTCACTGTCGTCATTAGACGGAGACTACAGTTTTGGTCTGTGGTTTAACAGGGTATGCATCGAATAAAAAGCCCGAGTATGTTTCACCTTCAACAACATTATATTACTCGTATTATGCACCAACACCACGCGCGCGCGCGCGCTCGTCTGGTTCGGTTCGGCCGATAAATCATTTCTGTCGACGGTGCGACCGCCGTCGCCGCCGGTAGCCCTCTATTGCAGTTCAAATGAAAAACCGTTATGTTTAAACACGAGTAAAAAACTGACAAGCGGTCGGTTTCATCACTTGCAGTATAATTACATAAATGTTTGTTTTTTAGATATGGATTAGATAGAAGAGAAAAATGTATTAATACGAGTACAATAATTATTTTAACAATCGATGTTTTAGTCGATATCGTTATTATTATTCTTTCCAATAATCGTTAGAACTACTTAGCTGAAAAGAAGGAAAAAAAAACAGAAGAAAATCTAACACACGCGGCACGTCGTGTGTAATCTGGGCGAGAATCAAGGGTGTCCGAGAACACAACGTTTTACCCGAGTCGACATGAACTTCGTGTAGTGCCGGAGTCGTGATCGTGTATTTTTCGACTCATTACTTATCATGCACGGTGGGGGCATAACCGATATATTATTTATTACCAGGTAGAAACGCTGCACGAAACAGTTGCTGGACTCGTCACATTGTTGCGATCAAGGACCTCTCTCGTATAGAATAATAATATAAAAAAAATAAAAAAAGGACATGAAAAGAAACAGAAAGATTGCTTTTCTTACACGTGATCGTATATAAACGAATTATTATTATAGTACATCACGAACACGTTAAATCAGAAATCCCCGAACAAGGGGTTATATGCTCACACGATGACGTCACGCAGGGGCGTGTTCGACTCAACGAGTGTACGACCCTCTCTAAGGTTGTTAATTGGGCAATACGTCCGTGGTAGTTAATTTATTTCATTTTTAAATGTAGCTACAGGTGTAAAACTAATCACTGGACAAAAACAAATTGTGTTATATACGGTAATACGTGCTATAATATCTATCCATACATATATGCGATTCTTATCGTATAAGTAAGTTGCATAATAAATTATAATATTTACAATACCTGCATGCGTGACCCACTGTAGTGCTTAAACCAACATAAATAATAATAGTACCTTGTACGTCATCGCATGTATGTCGAACAATGATTTTTAAAATGATATGTATTTAATTTCCGAGTATCATCGAAAAAATATTTTTTCGATGAACACAATATAATATATATATATAAACATGTGTATTTGATTATACATTTTAAGATTTTAGCACGGTGGCAAATAAAAAACATGATATAGATAGTTTGGCGTCTTAGACACAAAAGCAAATTACTATTATTATGATTTGCCTTCGTTATAATTGAAGTAGGGTAACGATGCTTCTCTTAAAATCAGAGTACAGAGGCGATTGCCTTCATTTTCCTCATGAAGTCTACGCCTATGTACTCGATTATGCGTGAAATGAAATATAAAGCTTAATGAATCTTTCGTTCATTAACTCGTAAAATATCGTATTTGGTTTATTTGACGATTCCTTGTATTCGTATAAGATTGATTTTAAGATAAAACTATAATATATTGTAAATGTCCAATAGGAATACACGGATAGGCATATCAAATACACCAAAAATGTAATAATTAATGATCTTATCAATACTTATAAAGTACTATACAAACACACCGCGCTATAAGCAATATATTATTCTATAACACGTGTGTCACTTAAGGCCAAACTGAGATAGCTACTATGCGGCGGTTGCTTTTTTGTTTAATTATTATTACAGCAGTCGGATTGCTAAAAAAACCATATATGTATATACATATATTAACAATAATTATAAATCAAGACGCTTGTATTTTCACTGTTTAATTAAAAGAGATTAAAATGGCTAAAGGGTTAAAACTCCATCATTATTTACACGTTCCGTTTTAATTATTGTAAATCATGCATTTATTTTAACGGTTTGAAGCAGTCATATACGCAATATATATTAACTTAATGAAGACTGATTGTAGCTATCATAATGCTTTATTAATTATTGCACCAGGTGAATTATTCGGCCGGAAATCGTGTATATACTTGTGTAATACGGTCTTGCGGATTTATTTTATTTTTGATCTACACACTATCATTACTAATAAGTATAGTATAATTATCTAATACACAAATTGTGGAATAATCCGTTAAAAGTTACTCTATAGCATGTGCTTAATAGAAAAAAAAATGTTAAAGTCGATGTAAATGTCATCAGCCAATAAGCATCCGTATTTCAAGATTATAATGGACAAAATAATGAATAATAACAATGAACAAAAAAGCAGGAAGAATTATCCGTAATGCAAATTTCTAACGTTTATTTATACCATCTTTATAGGTCCAAAGGTCAACAATAATGTAATATTATAATACGGGGCACTCAAGATAACTGGCAATAACATGAAGTAGAAATTCATTTGTTTTTATGTTATTTTTTATTTTTTCATACGCATTTATCCAGGACCATGGCAGTCAATGGTTTTTGTTTGGACTAGGGTGGTGGTCCATTTGCAAACAATGGATGATGTGAATTTCGCCAGGTAATTAGATCCATTGCCGTTCTGTCTGGAGGCGACAGGTTTAACAGATTTATGAACTCCCTGTTTAGTTAGTTTGGTACACCATCCAATATACGAGTATTATTTGAATATCTGAAATCGTCAGAATGTCTGATAATCGAATCAAACGATACACAAAAGAGAAAAAACTCTACGATAAATATGAATGGTTGGTTAGAAGTACGAACCCTCTATGATATAGATAACACCGGGGATCGATAGAAAACGATTACGTCTTAATTTCCGATATAATTTCATTCATTATATACCATTTGCATTACGAGCAAAATGTTTTTTGGACATCTTATAGTTATTTAATTTCTTCGATTCATACATACAATCAATTCAACATTTTATTTAAAATAAAATTGAAAATTAACCAAAAAAGGCTATTAAATGTCTCCAACGTTATTGAGAGCCTGTGATTTCTAATCTTTTTTATTGAACATTAAACAATACAAACACTTAAGTTGAAATCATTTTTACATATGATAAAAAATTTATATTATTTATAATTAATATACTTTTTGATAAGTTTATTATTATACTTAATAAAATTTCTCGTTTTTGATTTATTCTTTGTTTCACAAGAATATAATTGAAAATTGTATAAATCATAAGAGCATATTATTAAATACCATTTAATGCATTGTAAGCTATTTATTTGGATTAATTTATTGATCGTTAAAATTAAAATAGTACAAAATAAAATATGTTTAAAATAAAATGTTTTATAATCAATATAATTTCATAAAATACACTGAGAAAGATTGGTCTTATAACAGTTTTACAAGCACGTAAATTATAAATTTCTGCCATTGGAATTTAAACATATCAAATTAACACAATAAAAATAATTTTTTCAATACTACTGATAATCAAAACATTATATAAACAAGCAACTTCCCAATTAAATTTGTAACGTATAAAGTCATCATGTTATTTTATTGATCAAACGTGTCCACGAATTTCTCGTACTAATAAAAATAATAAGTAAATAAATTCATTAAGTGATTAATAAATCAATGTGGTTGTAAAATCTTATTAATGTATATACATATGTATAGACACATATTTATTTATTATACTGATTACAACCTTTCGAATAAAATGACAAATTTAATAGTTCAACAAATTCATTCTAAAAAAAAAAATGTTTTAAATATGTGATTTACATTACTCATGATAACATTTAAGCGCATAATACATATTTATCCGATAATGAAAGATACATACATAATAGACAGTTCCCAATCTTCCCACAGCGAAACTTAAGTTTGAATGCTAATTAGTTTTTAAAATGTAACTATTAAAAAAAAATGTATTCAAACTAAAACTTCTTAAATTTGAAACGGGAAACCCACTAGAATAATAAATATCATAAATAATATTTAGATCAAGATAGAATTATTTATTTTATAACGATAAAGTTGAACAATAAACTATAAATATGAAATAAGTTTCATTTTATTTTAATAGCTTCAGGGAAAATATATTTCATACAATAAATATTTTAATTTTTTATCAAGTTGATTTCTAGAATCATTCTATATTTAGTTCGACCTCATTAATTATGTGATTTTTTATTTCGTATTTTTATTGGGATTATGTTAATTTTTGAATTCGATTATAGTATGACAGTCACATATGTACTCAACTTGCTCTAATTATCGAATTTATCGTTGAAAATAATATATACCCAAAGTTGGACGTTCGTATTTGCATAACGGGATAGAATACACGCAACACACGTAGTCAAGTGTTGTAAATACGTATATGTGTATGTGTGAGCGTATGTAAATAAATAAATAAATAAATAAAAATGAACACACATATACTCGTTTGTAACCATTATTGCTTTATAATTTAGTAACTACTGACGAATAATATGGTTACGAATGGTTAAGTACAATGAATAAGAGTAAATTATTGCACCAGTTTAACTAAAATGTAATATTATTATACATAAACAAGTTGGTACGCTTACGCTGCTTTTTTATTTTTAAATAATATTATTATTACTCTTTATTTACTATAGTCTTCAGTTAATGTTAATAATTGATATTTTTGTTTGTACGCATTATGATATAATAAATTTACTTAAAATTGAATCCATTATATTGGATTTTTAAAAAAAAAAAAAAAAAAACGAAAATAGTAATGATTTTTTAAATGTGTATAAATAAAATGTTACAATTTACAGTTATGTTACAATTATCTCTTACAAATTAGCTAAGTTTATAATTATTATTTTTTACTTTTTTTTTAACGAAATTATTACCCGTTAAATAAAATGAAATTTTAAACATTATACCCACCTACGAAATTTTCTTGCATAATTAGAATTCTATAATTCTCAAATTTAAAAATAACATTAAAACTGAATTAATTAAATAAACAGATAATAATATACGGTTGGAAATAAGATTTTAGCTCACGCACTCTTAATAAAATAAGAAACATGAAGTCATAATATTTCGAAAACAAGAGAAATTAAAAAAACTTTCAACAAACAATTGGTTTTATTTCAAAATTAACCTGCAGAGATTTTAATAAAGTATTACATATGTATTTGTTTAGAATTAAATACATTATAAAGAGTTATACCCACACATATCCATGCATTTATCTGATTCTAAAAAAAAAAAAATGAAAACTGAGTTATCTAAAACACCCCGAAGTCACAGGGACACGAATGGTAATATCGGGTTCCGTATTAAATAGCTATACTGTCCAATTACGAGTGTTTGGAAAGTTTCGTACGCGATACGAATAGCAAATCAACCTGGATTCCCCTTTTTCAGAGGTAGGTACACGCTACTGGTTTCAAATGGTAAAACGCGAATGCGATAAAAGGGTGTCGTGAACAATATCATTATCGGAGCTAATAAGATATTATTATAGACTTTAACAAACGTATTCTTAAACAACATTTCGTAATCCATATATTTACAATCATTGTCATACATCATTTATTTTTCTACAAGCTATTAAGGCGACTTTTTAATACAAACGTGGTACCCTGTTTATGTGATTATAAAATATAGCAAAACTAAGTGATTATATTATACTGAATGAAGTCATGCGAATGAAAGTTATTGAAAATACGTTTTCAGTTCCGCTAAGCGTATTGGTTCGACGTGTACGATAATATTATATTAAAAGGAAATAACCGTCAACAGTCATGGATGCTTTTTATGGTTCTTGAATGATTTTTAACGAAAGATTTTTTTTTTATATACCATTATACGATAGTGACATATTATGATTATACACGTCTGTCAAACCTCTTGTATTAGCTTGTAACAAATAAAAAATGTCTTAAATCGTCATTTAAAAAATAAATGTCACTTTATATAGATAAAAGCTCAACAGTTATTATAATTAAAAGCAAAATAATATTTATTGTTTTTAAGCAATCTACGCTTAGTATAAGTGTGCTTTCATATTAATGATTATTTACATAAGATACAAAAAAACTCATTTATACAAGAATAAAATATTGTTTTTAAATTAAAACTATACGAAATATCGTGCAGTTGAAAAACAAGATTAAAATATTACACTTCTATTTTAATGTATGTAAAAAATTAAGTCGTGTTCAATATAACGATAGCATTATAGTAGACCGTCAATTTCACACCTATAAAACCTACCTAAAAATTGCTGTCCATAAAATCCACTTTAATTTTGTGTAGCTAAATTATTTTTCTCTATTACGTACATAAGACGAACGCCATATAATGTTTTTCATTAAACACCATATAAAATATTAATACATTAACGAATATATTACTTATCGTTTTGATTATGATAATATAGTAAAACCCGTTTTTTTTTTTTTTATCCAGGAAACAGATATTTTTTCGATGTGTTATGCGTTACGAAAGAATTCATTGAATAATCACATGGAAGCGACCGTTCCAAAACTATACTCGCCAATTTAAATATATTCCGGACTGTCACTTGTTCTTAAAAATAAATACACTACATTCGTAAATATTGTTGCGTGGTTTAACGTATTTTACTAAAATAATTCAACGCGGTTGTCACGCCGCTTGCAATATGTTTTCAGCATAAAAAAAATGCTCCGGTCTCTCGAACCGTACAGTTGTGATGACATAATGCTATTATGTTGTTATTAAAATTGTCATCGTTATTGATTTTTATCATCCGTTATTCGGTTTGTTCGACCGAGTGCGTTCGCGCGTACAAGTATAACGATACACGAGTACGAGAGTAGCGATCCTTAATTGAGTTTTCGTCCCAAATCAACGGAATCGGAAAGCGCAAAGCGTGCACGGTACAGCACGCGTCAGCAACAAAAAAACCGATGCCATCACATTATCGGTCGGGTGACGGAATGGATTGGCGCGAAGAAGACACGGGTTATTAGCGAACGCGGGATCACCTATGACCCGCCGACATTTTGTCGGCGCAACAGACAAATGAGTTGGTTGTGCCCTACTCTGCACTTTCTAACCGCGCGCGCGCGTGTATCGTACGTGGGCACGGGCGCGGGTGACCATCTCGCACTCGGTCGGTTGTGCGCTCGCGCGCTGCACACGCTCACACCGGCACAGCGCCCGTGTGTCATTATGATAATGCGCTACACGATTTGTTAATTGTTAGCACGAAAACAATAGCTTCTCGGTCTCGCTGTAAGTATATGCACGCGCCACACACGCGCGCTCGTCGACCGACGATCCATATTCGTTCGGATCTCCTGGTTCCACCGTCACCGCCACAGATTATTTGATCGCGTACGCCGCCGCAACATCGCCGTCGGTTGTACTCAAACACAATGTTTTTACATAACATATTCAATACCGTTATTATAATTCGTCTGCGGGCTGCAGTGCGTACGTCCATTCGAACCGGAGAACCGGAAAACCCGCCGTTTCGTTTACCCGTGAATTTTGACGACACGACGACAGTGTGCACCCGGGCCAAAAATGATCTATTCATCAGACTAAAAACGAGCGTTTGTGATATACGAATTGCACTGTGTGCAGTTAAATGACCTTTTACCTTTTGAAAATCAGTTTATACGTATCCGTATGTGTTTCTGTAATTGGGATAAGTCGGTCATAATACGATATTTGCAAATGTCTTGTCAAATTAGTGTTCTTGTGACTTCCATTTAACATTTTGTGCTACACACGAAATGTGTCTATATTCACACGCCCCTTACACGTGGTACGTAACTTCTGTCGACAGTTATTCGATTAGTGCGATTCCGGAAGTAGGAACAAAATTTGTCGAGAGTAAACGAAAAATACGAAGACGCGCATGAACCGTCGAAATTCCTGAAGAATCGCAGACGGATTAATAATAAATGGTTGTTCTATCGCGTACTTTGTATTATCATCGCATCGTATCGAATAGTACGGATTTCCGTTTCCAACGGTGTAGTATAATACTACCACGGTTATGAGATCGAAAGTCTGATACGTTTCGGACCAGAGAAAACTGTCGATACGACTACGTTGTTTTCAGGCTGATCGGCAGAGGAGACATAAACAATAAAGATAATAACAGTATAAGTTTTATCTTACAATTGTACATTATATACGTCGGCACGATCCATGACAAGTTAATATATGTTTAATTGTTCGTTTTCGTATCATTGTTGTTTCAGAATTATTATGTCACTGTTTTTTATTTCCCCCTTCCCATCCGTCACGGACGGCGATGCCATCCATATTTTCTTATCTTCTTCACAACACAAATCGTTTAATGTACCAATAATACGTATCATGATTCGTTTCTATCTCCAATCGAACACGCCTAATATACACAAACTACACACGTGCACAGAAGGTGTGTACTCAGTCACTGTACACTGAGTTGCAACGAACTGCATTTGAATGCAATGCACATACACGCGTCCCTCACCTATTTCTTGTGAATTTCCTTATAAAACTGTTATCGACATCGAACGGCGAGTTTAATGTGAAGTTGGGCGTTATTTTCCGATGCGTGCGAACCGTTTTATGCAAATGAAACTGTCCGACGGTTTTTATTTATTATATTATTTTCGCATCCGTATATACGCACCCCCTGCTAGGGAACGTTTATTAAAGCTAAACACGTACAACCTTTCTACCTATGTCAAATAATTTTAAGAGGTATTATATTATTATTATTATTATTATTATTATTATTATTATTACGAAACGTAATCGCGTCTTGATAATGAGTAGGTATGACCGCATAGGTGTCCAACATAAAACGGCTAGCCGGCGGGCCGAGGAACGTTTTGGCTCGTGACACGGTTTCAAACTGGCTGCGAGCGGTCAGATAAGACGTAGTTCATTTTTTTAAATGAATTTAAACCGAACAGCACAAATACCACGAGTCAATAACTATTTAAAAAAACATAATAATTAATATCTTATATCCTATACGACTGTTTATGAGACTCAATACGTTTATAGCCCGATATAACATACCTACTTATCATATTTTAGTATTAAAATTAATTAAACATTTTTAACGACATTTACGTTAACTCTAGTTGATTTATGAGTATATATGTACATACACACACACACACACACACACATACACACATACACATATATATATATAGATGTGTAGTTCATAATTCAATTGATTTTTTTCTTGTACCATTTTATATTTAGAAAGTAGAACAATTAAAAAAAATGAATACTATCTCTATATATTATGTAGTAACGTAGCTTAATTCTTATCTTATCCATTAAAAAGTTATTACGATTATTAATCTTTCGATAGTATTTTGATTCGATAAATTTATGTTTAATGAAATATGACGAAGGACATGTATTAATAAAACATTGGTCTGAAAAAATAATTTGAATAATCGTAAGAGTAGTTCAGAACTAACTTTATATGATCAAATGAAATATGATTTATATGTTAAAATATGTTTAAGAGTGATTGAATAATAACTACGGTAGATAGTTATTTCTACCGAAGCGAGTGATGATCAATTGCATAACGCCAGACTCATTATTTGGAACAAAGATTAACAAAACGGTAGTAGGTACTACGATACACTGATAATTTTAAATTTCAATATGTATTGTAATAATTAGCAGTAGAATTTCGATAAAAAAAAGTTAATATGAAGAGATAGAGCAAAAAATACCTTCGAAAATAATTTCTAGATGTTGCAAAATTAGGTATAATATACTTAAACTATGACATTATATGCTGTATAAAGTTGTTAACTTATCGAGAAAGTCCATGTTATAAATCACTTCATTCGAATGCTTCTGAAAATTGTTTATCGCATTTATAAACTATAATACAATTTAGTAAATATTTTTATAAACAATAAATTGTATAACAATATATTGTACACTAATGTAATAAATATTAGTAGTAACAGAATAAAGACTTTTATCAAAACAATATTATATAGAATAATATTTAAAAACCTACTTGCAAAAAAGATGACGGTTGTTCCGTCTGTATAAATAGGAACACCTTAATTGTTTTTCATCGTAAAATGTTAATAAGTCAAAAAAAAAAATCAATATTTCATAATTTCATAACAAAACAGTTAATAGTTTGTACAAAAATATTCGAATCGAACGAAAAAAGTAGATTCAATTTTTTTCACTGCGCACACTTGAATTTACATTATTATTATCTAATACTTTCAGTGCGAACGCGTTTATCCACCACAGTTACGTGTTAAACGATGAACATGGTTTCGGTTCACATATCGAGCGGTGAACACGTTCAGAGTTCAATCCCTGAACAATACGTCGTCCAATCGATTCGTCCCACGTGCGGTCATTCACGGAACGGGGTGTAAAGAATTAGGCACACGCTGTAGTAACCCGAAGGCTAAAATCGTCGGGAATCGCAGGAAGGTCGTACCGATTTTGCCGGTTGGTAAAGGAATAGATTGCCGCGGAACATCTACGTTCGGCCGTCACGGGCCGATCACGTTGACCGGCAACAGGATTGTACACTTATGGGGTTACAGCCAAGGGACAAGGGTAAAGAGACAAAACACTACTGTGACATAACGCGAGGTAAGGCTTGCAGATTGCGTTGACCGTTGTCGAACCGCACCCGGGTCGGAAAGAGATCTTGTGTGCGTGCGTGTGTGTCGCGTTGCACTCGAGTACACCGAGTACGACAAAACGTCGAGACGCAATCACCGTATTATAGAATTACACAATATCGTACTACACTCGTAGGTACGCGTGAATGTCGTCATCAAAAAGACGTATAGTATTTATGCGGTTTTTAAGCCGGGTTCACGTTACAACGTGCCGCGTATTCTTTGTATTTTTATTTTTTTATTTTTAGAAACATCGGCAGCGCGAGCGAATACGACAAGTACCACTGACGTGTTCTTTACGCTAACCACCCGTCAAATCTTGTGGGCTGTGCTGATGTTAATCTATCACGTCCACCGTGGTGTACCCGAATTGAAATTGGCGAGCGCATGTTCGCCAAGTCGGACGAATTCGGCTACCTCGGTAACGCGCGATAAACCAACATAAACGTGACCGCGCGTGGTCCGGGCCACCGGCGGCGCGAGACGATGACTTTGTTTCGCCCGGCACGGCGCAGCGTCACTACGGGGATTTATCTATTGTCGCTCTACGAGAACGGAAATAAGGAACACCAACCTTGTTCAGTATGCCGCGCTTGAAGTTCTCCCGGGTGTACTTCCCGTTGACGCTTTCCAGTTCCAAGTGTTGCGCGCACTTCCTCAGCATGGACGTCCTCTCCCGTTCCTTGATGCTCTCCATCTCCATGGTCGACATGCTCGGCTGCTGCTGCTGCTGCTGCTTGCGCGTCAGTTCCACGTTCACCAGACCGTCCGCCGACGGCCGCCGTTTCTCGCCGTCGGACATCCGACCGCCGACGGCTAAACTGCTCGGACAGCATGGTTCCGTGTCGTCGTTGCGCGAATACTTGCTGTTGCCCTGCGGGTCCGCGTCCCACGCCACCGACATGTCTCCGAGTCGGCCCAACGATTTGCGCCGCATGGCCGCCGCGTCGTCCGCTGCCGCGCGCATCGCATTCTGCTGTTCCATGATACCTTATGCCTGCGGTGTGGTGTGTTCGGCGTCTAACACATCTCTGAAATGGAAACGACATTATTTGTAACGTGGTCTAGTGGCGTATCCTGGACGATTTGGCGGGGGTAGGGGTCAGGCGGGGCATGGCAGCATCCCGAGGATATTCAGGTAATCTTAAATATTGATTTTATTTTTTTATTTATCTTAAACAACATAAAATACATAGGTTCACCTTTTCTTGGATCGAGCACGCACTCCGGATAGAGCTACGGCTGGTGCGCAAAAAGGTGTGTGCCACGCATGCGTCATAGAGCTACTAACGCGGGTCGAAGAGCAACTGCATTTTCAACAGTGTTGAATCCAGATAGCAAAAAATAAATAAATATATATATCTAGGTAAAGATAAAAAATATTATTTTTATCTAGAAAAAATAAGACGTTATGTACGTTATTAAAACGAAATACCATTTGCTGTTTTCATTATCAAACTTTATTTTAAATTGTTTTTTTTTTTTATGTTTTATTATTATTTTGTAATAATGTTGGTTTCTTTTTTTTCTAAGATACTATAACTGACCGACCATTTCCAAAAATATAGTATTAATCATTAATACGGCACAATAAAACATTCCGTTGAAATTAATCTCAGATTCTACATAGGGTGGCCGAACGATCACTATACACAATGCGTTCTCGCTCGTTGGTTGAACGAAAAAGCTATTTTCCTCTTTCATTATTTTTATGCGCCTATACGTGTGTATAATATGTTCTACATTTCGTTATTACTAGCATCATTTATGGACACAAAACAAGATCGTGGGTATAAATATATATAGATAATTTATGATTTGCATAGAACGCGCAATATTACAGCGTAATAAACATTTTATGCGCAAACTGTTGTACGAGTACACGGGATAGGCTAAACGTTATTATTGCTACCTTGGCAAAACGAAAACAAAATTTCTTACTATCGTCTCGAGTTAGAAGTCAACGCATTTTATTTATTCATCTATCATCGACTACGATTTATCACCGAACGTTTTCAAATCCAAACGATATGTTACTGCGACGCGTATAGGTACATTTCGAATCTTATTACCCGATGACCGGTTAGGATTTCGTGAGTAGCCCGCCCAATCGATTTTTTTTCTATTTGCATTGTTCAAATAAACATCCACGTGCGCGCACACACAAACACACACACACACACACACACACACACATACACATACACATATTCACATCATTTCGCTGTCAGATTGATCTCTGTACGGTTTCCAAAACGGCACAGCAGTCGGTCGGTTGGTCGGTATTATTATATTATTATTTTAATTTTTTTTATTTTTATTGTTGATTGATCGACGATTAAAACGATGTATAGGTACTTTATCGATCCCGTCACCGTAACAAGAGCAGTTCGGTGTTGGTTTGTACAAACGCAGGCACGATGTTTCCTTCAGATGGAAACCGATGTCGTGTGTCTGAAACCGACTGGTCATAAGTCTCAAAAAGATGAACGCTTGTATTGTAGTCACACAAGTCACGAATCACTGGCACTTACACTAACAGTAAATAATGACGCTAAAAAGAAATGTTTGTACAGAGATTGACGTCTGACAACAATTTTACCACTACAGAGTCGAAAGCAATTAAAAAACTGTTGTTGTAGGACTAACGTTTTTAGACAAGTAGTGAATTCGACGCTTTTATATTTATTTTTCAAATAAAATCAAAGTCATAGTACATGTGTGTAAAATAATACCAACAATGAAAAGTTTTTATCAACTAAACAAATTAAAACACATTATCTACGATACATGTTTGGTAAAAATAACTTGTAGTGTCCTTGTTGTAAGAAAAATTTGTTTTTTAAAATATATTTAATTTAATATTTCTTCGAACGACTATTAAAATAAATATTAAAGAAAATCTAATTTCAACAAACTCGGAAATTGTAATCAATCATTTAATATGTTCGGATTTTTATTTGGGTACACAAAAAAAATTGATTTTGTAATAATAATTGTATAATAAATATTTATTATTTATAATATACCTAATTAATAAGAATTACGGTAGAAAAATGTGTTAAAATGAAGAAACTGCTCACATTCCAATAACAGTTTCTCTTAAAAACACGTAATGTTCGATGAATAATGATTGTCATCGATCTTTCGTGGTTTTATTAAATTATGTAATTTTCCTTTCATTCCATGGAATCATGTTAGTTTATTTTGCAATTAGCAACTATTTTCTACAAACGTAAAACTTCGTATTCGCGGATATCGATTATTTTTATTTTAAGAGTTAAGTCGAATTCAGTGAAAAAGCGCCATGACAGCTTGCACAATGGAGTTTACGACAGCGTTTAAAATCAATGACGTTGAACAATCTTAAAACGTTTTCCTTGTAAACAAATAGTCGTATTTATAAAACATTAAAAAACCACTGTTAAACGATATATTAACTAATTTGCATAGCTAGCTGAAACCTTTTATCGTTCCACGCGCACAATATTCATTCGTCTTAATTGTTCTATGAATGTCCGAAGTTTATTTATTCACGCATGTGAATACATACTAAGTATTTGCGTGCATTTGTATATTTTATATATGTAAACATCAAAACCCTAAGAATACTTATAGAGCTAAGAAATACATCGTTTTGTTTCATTTTACAATTTTATTAAATTATAAGAGGGATTTTTGCAGTTATTCTACAATTTTACATTTAAATCAAAAAATTTAATTAATTACTAAATAATAAATTTTCATGGCTATAGGCATAACTCAGTTGGTACATGTATCAACTTTTATTGATGTGATTGTTTGTATTACAATCGTAATTGATATGACTAAGTAAAAAAATATAAAAAAATATAAATTATATGTGTGATCGAATATTTTTATTTTTTTTTAACTTAGTCATAATATCAATTACGATTGTAATACAAACAATTACATCAATAAAATCTGATACATGTACCAACTGAGTTATGCCTTTAGCCATGAAAAATTATTATTTAGTAATTAATTAAATTTTTTGATTTAAATGTAAAATTGTAGAATAATTGCAAAAATCCCTCTTATAATTTAATAAAATTGTAAAATGAAACAAAAAAATGTATTTCTTAGCTCTATAAGTATTCTTAGGGTTTTGATGTTTACATATATAAAACATACAAATACTTTATTATGTATATAAGGTAGAAAAATTATATTTTATTTTGAGCAAAGTTTACTTATAGATGTTAGAGTAATTTTTTATTATTATATACGATGTTTTAATATCATTACTCAGTTAGGTACAGTTGTCGATATTTTATTAAAATCTTGTTATTGAGTTGATCAACTATGTTATAAAGCACTTGGAAATGTTTTTTCTCAAATGAAAAATGTACCACAAAATAATAATGACATTAAGGAAATACTATACTATAAACCTCGTGGGCACATGTCCAAGTACTAGTTCTCATCTGTGATGAATATTTAATGTATAGGCATTATAATGCGGTGGTAAGTATGGAAAATACCTATGAAACTGATAAAAACAAATTATAGCCGACAATTTGACAAGGAGCAAAATAACTTAAAAGGATATGCTGTACATTGTCAGATATGATAAAGTGTTGATTATTACGTGAATGCAAAAGTTTATACGTTTGTGTAGAAACATTAATGAAATGTTTTTAGTACGACGGTAATATATCGGTGTCATATGCAAGTTATAACCATTGAAATTGAAATATTAATAAAAATCATGTATTTTACGTTTTTTAAACAAAATTAAAAATAAATACATCATTTATCATTTATTTTGGGTTTGAAATGTTTTCTTTTTTGATTTCCATCTTATTTTAAAAATTACAATTATTGTAAATATATCCAAATATCATTATGAAAATCCAGATCAGTTACAATAACACGAGGTATATTCACGTTACGCTAAATAAATATTTATTGTTTAACTGCTCGCGTGCCTACATATTTTGCTTAATGTGATCAAGCAGTTTTCATTACATTGCTATGATTTTATTCCTATTTCAACTCGAAAATGTCTTCTTCAGAAACACTACGGTGTGAAAAACGGACGAGGGTTGTAGACAGATATCGGTCTAACGCAATATGTAATCCCGGTTTACGTCACCTAAACGTTACGGCCAATACTTTTAATTGCACCATGATACAATCATACTAGGTGCATGTTTTTTCTTCTTTTTTCTCATTATCCGCGACTGCACGTGTTATTCTCCCAAGGAGCAGTCTCGCATGTGCACTTTATTTACCTGTTGAACATTTTCATTCGCGCGGTGCGCAGTCGTCGGTGAACAAATTAGTCCGGTGCGTGATTTTCCCGCGCGCACGCATCATTAACCGCAATGCACTGCACATAATCATAACACACAAGCATAATAATAATTATTCCATGTACAACGTTAAATAATTAAGTGCGCACAACTACCGATAGTTTTAGGAGGGGGGGGGGGATGATCGAAGGAGAAAAAAATACACGAGGTGCACGGACAGGTACACACATACGCGCGTGGTACAACTATGCGTCCCGGACATACGGCTATGTAATGTTTACACATGACCGCGTTGTGGTCGTGACCGGCTAAATATTTATAATGAAACCGCGCGCGCTGAAGTCGCCGCAGCCTGTAGCCCGTAGACACGTTCGCGAAAGACCGATCGAGTTCGATTAGATCTTTGTAAATCGAAAAGTATTAAAAATAACATGAAAAGCTGTACGGCTCGCGGAACTCGTACATCGCATCATTTTTGTCACGATTAATTTTCGATAATATTATTGCTGTGCACTCGGACAGTACGGTACGACGATGAAAATGTGTCTACATTGTGCGGTCGAAATAATTTCCGCGTAGAACTTTAGGTCATTTATAGTAGCGGTGGTGGTGGTGGGAGACGATGGTGATCAGGACCGACGTGATTTTCGTAGAAAACAATTAATATTTATTTTTTACTTTTGTGTATATTTTTCCATCTTTCTTCGGACGAAATATCGGTAATCGATCATACTTCTACAACTGCATATAAAAATAATGGATAAAGAGAGAATAAATTCAGATATAATATACAGTTAGGTATATAGACAGATGGCTATTAATTTTCACGTTAATACCTGCAGGTCTAATTTATTCCGCGTTAAACAGAATGGAATAAATCGAAAACTTGATCTACTTGTGGTTATTATTTTACTTTCGGAGAAATATTTCTCAATAGTAATATCCGCATGTTATATGTAAGTGCATACTTGTCGAAGAATATTGATTGAGATATCTTTATATTAAATATATTTAAATATTTTTCAGACGATATTTTACTGTCAAACAATGGAAATAACAAATTTGATAATTGAGTTCATAATATGTACTTAATCTATTATACAAAAAAAAAAACATAGTGATCATTTTCACAAAAATAGCTTCTGTTTACACAACACAATACTTGTGTTTTCAACTACTAACATTTAACTAAACATTCAAATAACTCAAAGTCGTAAAGTCAGATAAACAATCATAATATTATAAAACAAAATGTTTAATCGACTTGTTTCAAGATACTGCTCAAAATTTAAATATTCATATTCTATGGTCATGATTAAATTAACTTGAAAAATAATACTACTTAACAGATAATTTATGTTACAAAACAGTTTGAATGATTGGATAATAAATAATATAATTGTAAATTTAGTTTATTTATGATTCATACCTAATAAATACAATTATTTTGAGTGATAATAATTGTATACTTAGTTTTCCAATTTTTTATCTAATGAATGTCAGTTTAAATGGTTTACAAAAATATTTAACATTGAAAAAACCAAACAAAACTATATATTAAATTTGAGCAATGAAACATTTTTTAGATTTCTAATTTAAACAAGAATGTATATATATATATATATATATATATATATATATATATATATATTGAATATTATGTATTTTTTACGTGATACAATTATTTTTTTATAAGAATTAAACTAAATAGTATACATGAATTAAGTATTGAATTAAAATACTTAAATTTTATACAACATGAATTTCACATTTGTCATGATTTGTTTAAATTGTATCCAGTAATTATAAATCCAGTAACTATTAAAAAAATAAATTATAAAATATTATAATACATACCGTTTTATTATATACTAAATATAATCTATAATTATATAACAATTAATTTATATTCAAATTCAAAACGTATTTTAGCTCTTATAAAGTTGTATTTACTTTACTTACAGTAAACGTTTATATTGTTAGTCATATATGATTATATATTTAATATTTATAATTATTAAGCATATTTTAAACATAATTTTTTTGATAGAAGTACATGTTTAAAAAAAAAATTATTTCAATGATGTTTGTAAAATATTATAAAATGAAATGCATACAATTAACAAATTATAAGAGCTACGTACATTTTAATCAATAATTTATTCTTCTACGCTAATGATTTTCTTAATACGACTATTTTTTACTCAAAATTGTAATTATTTTTAAACAATCTCGAATGTTTTATCCCTAATCATGTTAATTATTGTTGACATTTTTTTTTTAATTTTATTAAATGCAATACTATTGAGTAACATATTTTAATTATAGCTCAATATTGACGTCAACTATTTGTTTGGTTATTTTGAAATATAATATTGTACGTCTTGTTAAAACATATAATCTACAAATTTCGCTTCATAACAGTATGATAAGAATAATGATAATGTATTTACATAATAATTTGGTTAAAATACAATACGTACCATAGGCGGAAATTGGGGGGTGCTTGGGGGGGCTTAGCCCCCCTAAAAAGATCAAAATTATTAAATTTCGTAGTATAAAATATTAAAATAGGTACTTATTTTGCAACAATTGACATTTAAGCCCCCCTAAAATTCAATCAAATCTCCGCCTATGATACGTACAATATCAGTTGCATACAATTTTTAGTATACTAAAAACGTATCTATTATTATACACAACGTACAATATAATTGATTGTCAAGAGTTAAAATAACACAACTCACCTTAATATACGATTTTAATCCAATAGCATAAATTAAATGCTGCGTGTTAGTAGGAACACACAACAAATAAAATCACAACGAAAATAACGTCGCACTGATAGGAGAAGAAAAAAATTATACTGGAAATAAAGATAACGTAGGTAATTGGGAAATTCCGAAATCGAAAGTTAACCGATAAACTAGACGAACTCGTGTATATTTTGCGTGTCGGGTGACCGGAGCCGACAATTGGTAACTGGTGGTCTAAAACTCGTCTTCCAGATACCCAGCATCCCGCGACAAGGCGGTATCCGTTCCTCTCTCTGCCCCTTCCCTTGTTTGTTTTGTTTTCTACACACTGCCCATTTGAATACGACACACACACCGCGAGACTATCTAATGTGTAACAACGATACGTTTAGCTAATAAAACACCGTTGCACAAGGATTTTAGTGAAAATCATGACAACTCAAGGCGATCGCACACGCATGAGCTGGCCAATCAGACCTTTAATAGCGTCCGATTCGTTAATATATTTTCCCTCTAGTGTTCTACAAAAACTTTCATCTAGATTGTTGTGATATTATTATGTCGTGTGGGTTATTCATTCTCTAGTTAAAATCTTAGTAAAATCAATAGATTATTCATAACGACTACTGTAGTTTCGTAATAGAATTATTTGTTTAATATGGATCAAAAATAATAAGTGAACTAATTTACTTATAATAATAAACGAGTCCAATTTCTAATTAGTAATGAATTCGATAACTGCATTTACCTATTTATGCACTTTACACCATAAATTATAAAATATACTTTATTTTAAAATAAAATTATTAAATTTGTTTTGGAAATCATAAAACTATACTAAATGTTCGTTTGATTTGTTTTTTTATGATCTTCATAGATGTTGAGTTCATTAATTAATATAAATATATATTCCATAGTAATATTCCTCTTTTTATAAAATCTGATAGCCAAGAGCTTACTTAGTCCGGATCATCCATTATAGTATATAATATATCTTGATAAATAAATAAATAATAGTAATCTATAATAAGTCACTAAAAAAAATCGTACTTCAAAATTATGTCCGGGTAGCCGCACTATTATTACTGCGGTGATATCAAGAGTTTTATTTCTTTCCGACCTATGTAATATTATAATTATGTTAACAACCGTATGATTTTTCTCGTCCTTGTATAGTACAAGGAAAACGTGTTAAAACCAAACGAAACGAGTTATATATTGTATACTTGGCTCTCTTATGTGCACCGCAATTCAACTAATCATAATATCCTCAGACCAAAAAGTAAACTTCTATCGGTAATATTATATTTTCACGGTTGAACCACGAAATCCGATAATTTTCTATAACAAAAATGATATTGCACCATTAGTGTTCACAAATTCTAGAGATCGTTGTGCATAATATTATTGTACGATATCCCCTTATTACGTTTACAGTGTTGGGACTGCTGTGGAACGTATCAATTAATTTAAAAATGGTCGCCGTACACATTAATTGACACTTGATGACAAGAAGTTAGAGGGTATATATAAGATTCCGGTTGAGCGATGGCAGTGGCGGTCACTTCCACAAACGGACAAAACCGCATGTTAATACGATCAGTAGGGTCATAAAGTATACCGCGGGAAACGGGAAGCCGCCATCAATGTTCGATACACATACTATATACGTGTGTGGTTTCATTTTCTTTCTTTTTCTTTTTTTTTTTTTTTATAATCGTATATCATTCCAGGTAAAAAAAAAAAAAAAAAGAGAATGAGAAAAAAAACACTAACAAGTATTGCCTATAATGTCGTGGGACTGCGAAAACAAAAGTCGTAACATATGTAGTGTATAGACATCACGTTGATGATAATAACCGTTAAAATTAAAACGTTAAACCTGGAAATAATATTCAAATAAGAAGTGAAAAATTAATTTTTATCATAATAATGTACCAATACTTTGACTTGATTCGCCTATCGTCTTATACACGATATAATCATTTTTTCATATTATTATATACGATTCGCAAATTATAAAACTCGTTGTTTTGGAAACACTAAATTTGACAATCACAATCAATTGATTAATTTATTAAAGTGTTGTATATAATATGAGCTTGATCTTACTAAGATTTGATTAGGTAATTGTTTTAATATTATGTTCACTGAATATTTCAGCGTTTATTACTTTCGTTATAATTGTTTAGTGTTAATATAACTACAAGTAGTGATTTTTTTAATTTACGGTGAAGTGAGTGTCATAATATTAAACAAGCGAGATAGGAATTTAATTAAAAAATAATAGGATTTATAACTGGGATCCCGTACATACCAAAAATTTTCAAATACTTGTACGTTTATTTACAATCAAATATTGATAATATAAAACAACTTTATATTAAATTTAAATATTATGTTAAATGCTGCTAGTCAGCTTTTTGCCAGACATTTATCGATCTTCTTAAAGTCATATCTAAAGGACTGTGGATTATACGTCGAGAAAAATATCTATATCAAGTTGTTATCCTAGTTTAACATAAAAATCAATTTATAAGATAAATATTTGAAAAGTTTTAATTAGTAATACTAGTGTGCAGATATCCAATTAAAGTGGAATTTTTTGCGCGAGTTTTGATTGACATTTTTTTTTCTATAACTATAACTACTAGTAATACTCGTTATTTTATGTATACATTGTATATCAACGTAACAAAGATTTGAACAGTTTAAGTTTCAAATTCTAAAAATTCTAAAATATAGTAGGTACCATGGTTTTAATTGATAAATGATTTATCAGAATAAATATACTATTATTTACAATAATTGTATAAAATAAAGATACATAAACCAAATCAGAAAAATTAATTAAATAAAAGGTTTAAAAACAAAAGCATGGTCGACTACATATTGTTAATACTTATAACAATATTTAAATTCTTAGATTTGTTGACATACATAAAATTTAAGATAAGTTTTAATAATAAAATACACAATTTACATTTAATTACAAAAATACGAAATTTGTAAGTGTATTGATTATTTGTATTTATTATATTACTTCTAACAATTTAAATATATTAATTATATATATATTTTCGAAAAAGTATTTAAAATAAGTATTGAAATAAAATATGTTTATAAAAAACAAAAACAAAATAATACAAACTTTTATTTTTTAAGTGATAAATGCAATTAAACAATTTAATTAAAATAACTTAATTGAAATTACCCATCAAAATTATAATATTTGTATGTTCTTGATATTTCAAAAGAATAATTAATTTATGAATTTAACAAATTAATTTTTCACTGAATGGAAAATAAGATCGAAAGGATACATTAAATATTCTGAGCACATGTCTGAGAGCTGTGAAAGACACGTAATACAAATACTAACCGGATTCTATATGTCAGTTTTTTTTTATTTATATATAAAGCATGTTTTTTTTACAAACATCTGAAACTCGATTATAAACTTAGGTAGTGACTATAATACAAACTAACTGTTTTAAGTTATAAAATTAATTGCTTAAGAATAGTAAATTTTATTTAAATAGATATTAAAATATTTAATTTGATCATTACATCATAAATAATTTTAAGGTAGAAAAGTATAATAATGATTGAAAACTAAATAATAATTTACCATTAAAATAAATAAATTATATGTACTCAACAGTAATATTGAGTGTCTTACGAACATATATATTATATGATTTTCCCAAAAAAACTATCAAACTGTGATACTATTCACTCCGGATATATACCTTAATATTAATACTTAACTTTTTTGAACTAAAGAAATTTTAAACATCACTATATACGAAAGCATTCATCCAACCAAATAATCGTATTCTGATTTAAATCTTAGATAAATATATAATTGTTTTAAATACTTTTAATTATTATTGTATAGTATAAAATTACACATAATACACAGAACATTAATAGGTACTGTAAAGATATACAGATAACGATTAAAAAAATTATATATTTTTAAAATTTACATTATTGAAAAATAAAAATAAGTAAACATTTTTATAAAAATATGACATTAAAATTTTTGAATACATAATTGACTGTTATAAAAGTCGAAGTACATTATACATTGAGCTGGCACTATTTTCTTTATTTTTTGATTTGCAACATATCACAAGATAATTGATTTGAACCGATGTTTAAAACTAGTCTTATTTTGTTTTTGTTTTTTAGAGAGATTGGTCGAAATAATATTAACTCAGATTTAAATTAAAATTATTTACATCATCAATATCTGCAATAATACACTTAACAACTATAATATAATTAAAAAAAAATCACAACAAATAAATAATATTCCTACTTTATACCGACGTTATAATTATACTGCATCGATAATTTTAATAATATCGTTATAACGCTATAGTTTATGCATTGTATGAAATTTTACGATTAACCAATTTCATTATTTATTTATTACCGTAACTATCGATATATTGTTATTTATAATATTATTATTTCATGTATGAAAACATTTATGACTAAATAGCCCTCTGGATACTTATGATAAAACATGAAAAATTCTTTATAAATATAGATAATGTATAATTAAAGATTTTTACATTAATTTATTTATTTGTAATACGTGTTTTAGTTTATTAAACTGACATTTGTTTTATAATCATTGAACGATATAATATATTTAAATGTTTAACTATTGGCTGTAATTTTCTAAACACATTTCTATAATAATATCTTTAAAAAAAACTTTAAAATATGGCTCATGGACATATATATTTAAAATTTAATTAAATCAGGCTGAATATCTTACAATGCAATTTCAAATTATCAAAGAAGAACATTAAACAAAAATATTAACAAACTGAAAATACTAATAATTATTAAATTAAACTCATATAGTTTTATTTCAATAATTTATTTATAAATATTTATTTTTATCATTATTTAATAGTTATGAATTTACCAACATTTCGAAAATATTAAAGTATTTACTATCACTAAGTCGATTAGACAGATATTTTTATAATTTACAGATTGTTCATGGTATAAACTAGATGCTTTGTAATGATATGTTGTAATTTCAGTAACAAGGATATCGATAGAATAAAAAAATTTAATAATGAACATGAATATCAGACTGAAGGAATGATTACTATTATGGATTGTTAATTTCAAAGCATTTTTCTACTTTGAAAACTTTTTATATTGATTTTGAGTACAATAAAAAAAAGAAAATGGAAAAATACTATTAAGTATATATTATAATAAAAATCTTTAAATAATTATAATTGTGTAATATTTATCATAATTTTTAAAACTAAAATAATGATATACAAAATTATTTTGAACTTAAGTGAATAAAATTAAACGAGTGTTCAATGTTCAGTCTTTATATGCATCTCGTCCATAACTGTTTAATATACACGTCCATGTAAATATTTAAAATAGTAGACCAGCTAACGTGTGAAGAATTTCTGTTACTTCTTTTATGCAAAATTTTATGACTTTCTGTCAAGATAACGAAACTAAATGTTCACACTGATTCCACCTGCTAGTAGATATATACTTCTGTTGACGACGTTGTTTTACTATTATTATTTTTAGTAATATATCCGCTCTAAATATCATTATTAATTCATGTGATTATCATTTATTTATTTATTTGTGGAATTTGATGATTATTAGAGCAATTAAATGATTCTAAAGGCTATAATAA
Source organism: Sipha maydis (assembly GCA_034509805.1). Taxonomy (NCBI): domain Eukaryota; kingdom Metazoa; phylum Arthropoda; class Insecta; order Hemiptera; family Aphididae; genus Sipha; species Sipha maydis. The sequence goes on from JASXSY010001726.1 coordinate 36,632, forward strand.
TTTGAGTATAAATGAGGATTGATATGATAATATTAATTTTTTTATTTCAATAACGCATTTAGCCCACAAAGTAGTCAATGGTATAGAACGACATAGAAAAATATTGCTATAGAAATCAGGAACATCAAATCAAAAACATTACCCTTTTGGAATAACCTCATGATATAAAATCTTTCTGAGAGTAAGGATGATTAGAATCATGTGGCCTAATTGTATTCGTTTGAATTGATTTATATTGTAATAAGTATATTTTATTTTGAAACCAAAAATTTAGAAAAATCGAAAATTTAAATTGTCTATTAATAAGTCAAAATATGTCAAAATACTTTGAAAACTCAACCGTGTATAGAAAACGTCAATATAAAGATTTGGTGAAAATTTCAAGTTGTTGCGATTTTTGGTTTTTGAGTTAGAGCATTTTAAAATAATGTAATTTGTAAAAACGTGATTTTGTGTAAAATTTCCCGTTTTTTCGTAATTTTTTTATCGTTTTTTATCGTTTTTTTTCGATTTTTTTAAAAAGTATTGAAAGTTGGATTTTAGACTAGCCAAAGTACCATCTACATTCACTTTCCTTTCAGAAAAGTTGCTACTTAAGCAAATCGAAGCATTTTTACTGCCAAAAAAGGTGTCGTCAGACACAAAAAAAATAAATAAAAAAAAAACACACATCATTGTAAAACCAATAGATTCCATTACTCCGTTCAGAATCTAAAAATAAAGGACACACATTTAAGAAAATATAACCCCATGCCAGACAATAACATAAAAAAAAGTTCTAATTATGAAATTCACAGTAGAATTTGATGTAAATAAGTAAACAAGTAAGAACAAAAAGTATGGGGTCTAAGAAAACGACATAATTTTTCCAATTAAAATGAAGATTTACTATAAATAAATGAAAATGCAATCGGTACGCCAAACTACTAAATGATAATAAGGATGAAATCAGCAATTAATATTACTGTTCAAAAATAAAAAAAAATCGGTCTATATGTTCTCAACAAGCTGTTTATGAACTTTTACTCTGAAAATGGAACTTAAAACGAATCCAAAATATCAATATAAATGACATGCCTGAAGACATACAATAAATGCATTCAGTAAATACAATTTTATTTTAGTAGTATCAAATCGAAATATATCTATAATTAATTAATTAATATATAAATATATATAATAAAAAATAAAAACGTAATTTACAAGATATATAAATTAATTCTAAACCATTTGTCAATCATTTATAATGGTTTGTACAATCAAATAATAAAGTAATAGAAATCGATTCGATTCATAATAAATATACGAAAAAATATACGTACGTTCGTTTGTTAGAAAATTATCTTTAAGATTACTTCTAACTGTAATTTACACATATTCATATACCTACTTATCTAGGAATAACAGACAATTTTATATATCTTCTGGTAGTAAAGTTTCAAAATTACAAGCTATTCGTAAAATTTTTTTTCACGTAATTATATAAATACATTTGGCATCTACCTATCACGGTCTGAGTACATAATATTTTGTTCGTAGATTTTTCAGTGTGTATTTCAATTTATGTATATTTAGGGTCAATTGAATAACTAACAATTGATAAATAATCAGGAATTTAAGTATTATATCCTAATAAAATTAATAATAATTTTGTACTTAATATAATTGGTGCTTGATTTCAACTGCCACGATTGGTAAGCAATAATAATGAATTAATAAATTCGTTTTACTTATGTAACATGAAGAGTTTAAATATAGGAACAATACAAAATTAAGTCACGTGTGTCTAAGAATATCCGAACTACAGTGTATGATGAATAATTTGATTTAATAACAGTGTTACGGCTGTATTATCGTAATATTATTTACGTTGAATTTCATTGTTTCCGTAGTCTTGGTCAAAAGATCATTGCCAAGTTAGAGGCAATGCCATTAGTTTCCTCGGAACACAATGTACACTATTTTTGTTGTCAACTTGACTATTATGTTATAGAGATGCTCATAAGTGCAAACTATAACTGTGACAACAACGACATACTCGTGACCAAACGTTAATTTTATTTTATTTTTTCGTGCGACGTGATAACACTACTATTATACTATTATTGACGCATTATTACTATTCACATGATTTTATTAACATTGGATTACGCAAATTATTTTGTTGTTTCCACAAACAATCGATTTCAATCTTCATATTCGTAAAACGTAATGTATGTATAACAGCTAGTGCCCAAAGAATGGCTCAACTTAAGATTAGCCGGCTAACCACAAGTTTAACCAATGCTATTGGCTAATTTTAAAATTTAAATTTCCTTATCCACCAAAAATTAACATTATCCAGCTGTACGTGGCTAATTAATAAATAACATTATCCAAACAAGTAATTTAACGATATGTCACGCAAAAAATTTCAATTTAAATATAGATAGGTACCTTACAAATTATAGTAGATCAATATTTTTATTTATTTATTACTACAACGTTTAACTGTTATGACATCTTGAATTACATAATACAGATAAACTTTTACATTTACATTTTTTTTATTTATACAACCATCTTTACAAAAATATTTATAAAAACCTTGACCGCCTGATAATGACTGAAATCATTCGATGTTTTCCACCGCGCCCAACATTTATATGTGTTTCAAATAATATTTTGTACAAATCTTCATTTTCTACACGATTTAAATTTTACCATTACCATCGGTAGTAGATTCAATGAATTGTTCTTCGGCTCTAATTTGAAACACGTCATATATTTTTAAGCAATGATGTAAGCCAACAATGTTTTTTTGCAACTAATTTCGCACACTTCACTTCATTAATAATGTTGTCATATTTTTCAAACGTTAAGTAACCAATATTATTTTCCCTTTTACTTGAAATTATTTATTTTAATGTTCATAACATTGAATTTCGGAGTTCATTTTTGAAAATTACACATGATAAATACTAAGATTATATGAGTATTGACGATGAGTAGAAAACGTACGGTTTTAAACAGATGAAATACTTACATAGCTGAAAAACCGGAGTATAATATTACGATTGCTATAAGTATGTGTATCATCCTTTTAAACTCGTTTGATCATAAATCAATAAAACAAGATGTTTTATATTAAGTACTAAAATCTGGTATCTTAACTGCTTTAACTAAACTTGACTTCCTAATAAATAATTACGGAGATCCTTGTCTGTCACACAATTGAATTCAACCTAATGCAGATGAGTATTGCATTCGATATAGATTTTAAAATAATATCAAAATACACACAATCGATGAACAATATTTAACGTAAAATTTAGAATTGATATTATTACAAGTATTTTACTTACCACGTGAATGTTTCACCTCTGTTAGGGCTGTGCGATAGTCACTTCTAGTGATCGATAGTCGATAGTGTCAAAACAATCGATTATTTCGATTAATCGATATATTTTAAAGACAAAATGTATATTCTTAGTTTTTACGAAATTTTTTTATTTGCCATGTTCAATAGTCAATTACTGGATTGAAATAATCGATACTATCGATATAATCGATACTATCGGATAACCCACAATTTTTTTTTAACCCACGGCAACTTAGGCTATTGGGTATTTGGTCGTAGGGGGGATGGGTGCTGTAGGATTTTAACATACAGTAGGGTGAAACACATGTGTCTATAATGTATGTGTGAACCATGTGAGGCATAACTTCTTCGCTAAAAATTGCAGATGGTACTATATAGTAACTTCTTAATTACACAATTCAGTGACTGCGACTTATATCTGTACCCCGATAAACCATAGTTCATGTCCCATAGGTACTATTATATAAATAAAAAGTACAATTTATAATATCAAAGTTTTACTTTTTTTTTTAACAAACAATAAATAAGTAAGTAGATTTCACTTAAAACATAATAAAATAATATGTCAACTTGATAACAAACATAAAAATAAATAATTCTTTGCTTTGAAAATATAAATACAATTAACAGCTTATAGTTTGTAAATTTAAGTTTAACATAAAAATAAAAATAATAAGGAACAGTTTACTCATCAGTCTCAAATATCAATGTTTCATATCATAACAGACTTAAGCTATAGGTTTAGGAACATAGTCCTTGTTCACATAGGCTTGCGCACGGGGGGTGCGGGGGGCCGCGGCCCCACCTGCGGCCTCAGGCCTTTTCTTTAATAAATGCATAGATATCTATATTATACTAGACAGCGAACATTTTTAAATTTTAAATTTTATAATATTTTTGTTGTAATCGAGAATCAGTGTTGCAATGTTATTAATTTATAGTGTTTTCGTTTCATGTACGGAACGTTACGAAACGTTTTTCATTGTTGTATAATCGTAATAAAATAGTGAATAGTGATAACAAACATGAGAAATGATAATATAATAAACGTCATGCTACTCATGCAACAACTGCCGTTTAAATTTTAAATTATTTGATATTTCGTGTATTTTTTACTTTTATTATTTTAATTTTTAATAATATATTAGTTTCTATATTTGTATACCTATTGAATTAAATAAATACTTTATAAAATTAACAAATAAATATTTAAATACACCAGTATTCATTAGTACAAGAATATTTGGAAAATTTTTAAGGGCCCCCCAGCGGTCAAAGTCTGCGCACGCCTATGCTTGATCCTTCATTTGAAAGTGAAGCTCTATAATCAGTCACTACCAACCCACCTTTGCTGAACACTCTTTCAGATGCAACACTTGTTGCTTGGATTGTTAAATATTTTTATACGATTGTATATATTTGATTATATCGATTGTATCAATTATATTATATAAATTAATCGATACTATCGAGCATAAAAAACGATTAATCGATATATCGGCACAGGCCTAACCTCTGTCCAACTACCCAAGATATCATTGCAAATTTAAATTTAGAGTTAATTGTATGGCTAATGTTATTCAGTTACTAGCCGAAAGCGGTTGGTTAGTGTTAAGATTACCCATTTGTATTGGAGGCTAAAAAAAAATCCAACATTTTTACATTAGCCTATAGCATCGGTTAAGCTTGTAATTATTTGACACTAGGCGTATATATGCATATATTTATGCATATTATTATTATATTATATTTAATTAGTTTAAATAGGCAAACGCTTAGTAAGATTTACACGTAAGATTTTCTCAAATGTGATATTATATGACATAATATTATCAGAAGCGGAACTAGGAATTTTACGCCCGGGAAAAATGTTAAAATTATGCCCTATCATAAACAAAGAATCAAATACCCTTCCCTACAATTTTTTCTAATAATTAGCATATAATCATATTTATTGAGTTTTTAACATATTGCCATTAAAAAAGATAAAAATATATTTACTGTATACATATACTGTAAAAATTACACTCTAAAATTTTACGCTATGAATCCCCGTATTCCTCCCCCTAGTTCCGCTTTTGTATATTATATATTTAATTATAATTTAATTCTTCACAATAATAATTGTAAATTTTTACTTTGTTTAGCTGGAAAATTTGAATTGATATTTTATTTTATAATAATAATTTTTATTATTATTGAATTTAATTTTGCTACGTGCATATATGAAATTGCGTGGAAATGTTTCAACGATTTCAATCGAACAAATGTATTTAGCTTTGGTCCATTATTAACAATCCAAGTGTTGAAAATACACATTTATAAATTAATTTGTTTATATTATTTATGTAATTACACATGTATGTATAAGAACTTCTCATACATATTATGATGATAATTTAAATAATGTAATATTTATAGGTAACTGTATTTATAGCTGACCCGGCAAACGTTGTTTTGCCTAAATTTTTTTTTTTAAATTAAGTTGACCCGGTGAACTTAACGCCTTTAAATAAAGTCTAGATTGATAATAAAATTCAAGTATTCCATTGTAATAAATTTTTATAGAAATCAATATATTGCATTTTGATAAACAATGTTTTTCGTTTTGTTTTCTGGTGCAAAAATAAACAACGAAGACGATTTTCCAACACGCGAACTGGCAACGCACAGCTGCCCGTGCGAAAAACATGGAAATTCCAAATTGATCCCACAGACTTCCAACGATTGGCCTTGCGATTTATTGATTGTCATCGCAAAAGCCAATCTATTATTAGGCTTCCAATATGAGTAGCCGGGAGAATAGTCAAACGACCAATGTTGGCCGCGTCTCCTTCGGTAGCGATGGCATCACGCAAGTGGTCTGATACTCGTCTGATCGTAACTTTGACTGATTGAAGCGAATAAAATTGAGACGCTCCGTTTCGACCTTGACGTACATGTCGACGCAGTACTGTTGAAACAACCGGCGATGTCTCAATAGATGATTGTCAACATCTTGTCGAATCATCAATTGATATGCATAAAAATTCATTGAGCCGACGTTTTTATTCGTTTCTTCTCCTGACATATGAATTCAAACTTAGTTATAGTATGAAAAAGAAATGATGACCTGTAAACAAACCTGTCATTGGGTTGACCATCTTTATATTTAAGTGATAGCCATCCTCTCCTCGACAGAACATCAACGGGTATTGAAGTGCATCATATAACCGATGAGTCTCGTACACGCGCTGCAATTGTCCACCATCGCGACGCTTAAGAACAATATCGCGTGATGCCACATTTTCGCCAACAATCACCACTGCGACTTCATTGATAGTGGGAGCATTGAATTGTCTTTCATGGCTTCCAGAGTATGCTGGCATACGATATGTAATGGGCCGATATCAACACACAAAAGATCTTTGTAAGCGACTGCGGAATCGTATTCGAAAGCAGCGCGATTCAAGGCTACATCTGAACTTCTTCTTCTTATATTAACATGTAGTCGAATTTGAGGCGGCGTTTGTGCAGCGCGGGCCTGTGTATTATGAGCACGTCTAAATTCATTAATGTTTCTTGCATTACGTGTACGCCGTCCAATGTTTGTTCTTTTCATAGGAGGCATGATTCAAGCATAAAAATTCTCTCCAAAAAACAATAGTCGTTTTTGATTGAAAAAATTCATAAATAACATAAAACGATAATGTTTCAAAATAAAATGAATAATGTGCCAACTATTATATTAAGTTCTAAGTGTCTATAATAAAAAATGTAGATCAACCAGATTATAAAAATATATTTTTTTTTCGATTTCTATCGATATTAATCGATTTCAAGCCCTGCTATTATCGATATTTGTATTATTATTTATATTATATTTTATTTTTATTTTTATCTGCTAGAGGGCGCCACCAGTGCAACTCAGTTTTTGTCTCTAAATCTCTAACTCACAGGAGTTAGGTCCATAATTTATGCTATAAACCGGCTCCCCGACATTCTCTATCGTTTAAAAAAAATTTGAGCCAAATCGGCCCAGCCGTTCTCAACTGATGCAATTTCGAATTTTTTGTCTCCATTTTTATATATATAGATATAAAATGTATTTATTCATTTTATATGTAATGTATAGACTGTGTCAGTCAGCAGGGCCGTCCCGAGAGACAAATCATGGGGGGGGGGGGCTTGATTCATAAATTTGCCAACTCCAAAAAAATTTTATCGCTCCGCTCGAATTAATAATAAAGTAATAACATAAATCTCATTAACATAGGTATACATATAAATATTTAGAATTTATAGCCATTCATCTATATACAGTGGATAATTTTTGGTATTGGGTCGGCACCTAGAACCTACTCAAGTACATAGCAGGAGGTACATGAGGTTAAATAAAAAGCTTATAACATATAAGTATGAGTATTATTAATAATAAAGGTTTGTATTAAAATAATATACAATTTTTAAAATCAAATTCTTCTTTGTTTGATATTAGACCACTGTGTAGCTATTTTGTTAACATCAACTTCATCCAAAATGTCTTTTTCAATACCCAACAGCATTAACGAATCTAACCTATTGTCTGTCATTGTTGACCTTAAGTGGTTTTTGATAAATTTGAGTTTGAGTTTATTCAAATTTCGTGCAACTGCACTTTCAAATGGGTGGGACCCGTTTCGCCCTAAAATGACCCTGCCCGTTTCGCCCAGAGTAGTTTAAACCAATTTAAAATTAAGTTGGCAATGATTACAATATTTTAATATTTGCGGATCATTTTTCCAAAAAAATTTTTTTTAACATTTAACAAATTTAAAATGTAGTCCACAATATTTATTAAAAAATCAAATTTATCTCACAATACAAATTTAAAATGTAGTTCACAACATTTATTAAAAAATCAAATTAATCTAACAATATAAATTTAAATTTTAGTCCACAATATTTATTAAAAAATCAAATTTATCTCACAATACAAATTTAAAATTTAGTCCACAATATTTATTAAAAAATCAAAATCGTTTAAAATATATTTATTAGCTACACTTTATTTTTAAAATTACTGTACATACTTTTAATAAATTCATAGCGAGAAATTTCATTTGATCGATACCTCGTTATTTGTTTCTGATTGTGTACTTGCCTTTTAATTATATTTGCATCTTTTGATGTTTTTGGTATTTCAACGCTATTGATTTTTCTATATGTATCTGTTTGGACAAAATTTCTTACAACATTTAAACAACTTAATATAGATGGAGAATTAGAATAAAAATAATCATTAAAGAACGAATGAAACGACTCGCACGCATTCGTCGTAAGCAGAATACTCGCTGAATTACATGCCCATAGACAAGGAGTAAATATACTATCCTCGTATATAATATAAAATATAATTGTTTACTAAATAATCACAATATTTAAGGACTCTATTGTCAGTTGGGAATTCTGGCATCAAATCTTCAACGAAACAATCAGACACTTCTTCAGGGTTCAAATATAATATAATTTAATATAATAAACCAATAGTGTATTTAATCCATTTGCCAATGTTTATTACTAAAGGTTTTATAAAGGTTATGGTTTTATAACATTTTAGGGATCAGAAACTTTAGCAACATTTCTTCTTAACGTTCGCTATTATTTGACTGAACTATAGCCAACTTAATTAACTTAATTTTAAATTGGTCTAAACTACTCAAGGCGAAACGGGCTACGCCCTTTCAAATGGATTCTTGGGTGCTCCAACATGTTTACCCGTTTTCCGCCATGTAATTTTTCCTCGTGCTTTTTTTTGAAATCGTCATTAAATTGACCACCACATTTAAATCACTCCACTTTCACACGTTTTCTTTTTCTTTTATTCACGTCACTCATTTTTATTTTTGTGTAATGTAACGAAAACGTCGAAGAAAATAAATTTCGTAAATAATAATAGTCTAAATGTTTTTGACGTTTTTGTGCAGAGTGCGTTGTCAAGTGCGTTTATACACTATTAATATGATTGTGGTTATTGGTTACTGATTAGAGAAACAACTAAAAATACGCTGGAAACATAATACACGTAGTTATAAATATTACTAATACCACGTAATACCGTGTACACCGATGACCGTCGTCTGAAACCCGCATAATAAGTTTAAACACAGACAACAGATCCCTGATCTATTTTTATCGCGTTATCGCGAAAGAAGGACATAATCAATGGTCGAACATACTTTAACTTATATTTTATGATGTAAGCCTGCCATAAAAATAAAATATATTAATTGAAATTAAGTGATTTTTTTTTGTCTAAATAAATAATAATATTTTAATATATTATAAATTGCCGACTCGACAGCTTAATATCAAATGAGCCAACTGACCTACTTGTGGGGGGGTGTTACACCTCCCTCCCTAAGGACTACCCTATCTGTCAGTGGCGTCGAAGTTTGTAAAATGTGGTCGGGCAATTTCAAAACTTCGCGGCCTCAATATCTTAAATATTTTCATAACACTATACATTTACTTATAACACAATTATGATGTGAGTATAATGTAGCCTACTAGTCACATTTTGAGGTAGCAGCCACATTTTGAACTACCAGCCATATTTTTCAAAAAAGAGGTCGGTCCACGGCCCGACCTTAACATGAACTTCGGCGCCCCTGGTGTCTGTTTAACAATAATTTGATATAAAATGAAGAGCAAGTCTTAAAGGTCACTTAACTATCCCTTAAAAAAAAAAAAGTAAAGTAATTAAAAAAATAAATGCCCGGGAAATATTTAAATAAGCCAATGTAGTGATTATAAAATTTTTAAACCATTACTTTTTAAAACATACTTGTTTAGTGAACAATTATAACTAACTGAATAACCCGGCCTTGCAACAAAGATATTTTACGATTTTGGATTAAAGCAATTGTGTTATACTACTTCAATGTAAATATGTAAGCGTATAATCGTGGTATTTATTTATTCATATTTACTATATTAAATTACATATATCTCAATATAATTATTAAAATAAACTTGTAAACAAAATTAAATATTTCCTTGGTAACCAAAAATTGAAAAATATTCATATCCACCCACTCAATAAGCCAAAACAATTTCACCCATTAAAAAAGTGATGTTTGACAATTCTTTCCTATTGAACCTAGACATAGTAATAAGTATATTCTTTCGACATTTCAATTAAATCAACATGGTAATTTAAGCTGACCAATCAGTGAGTGAATGCTAGTTGAATTTTAATATATGTATATGTATAGATTATCACTTTCGGATGACCATTAACTTGTAGTAAAATAATTGTCCAGTGTACATTAGTCGTATTAGTACGTTAAATTCCGTTTACTTTTCGTAATTTTAGGTTCTTTGTATATTATACACATAAAATATATATTCCGGTGTCCAATCTCAGACAATCTAGTTTTGCGGTATAACGGTGTCTTACAAACATTGGCACGTACGATAATAAATATTTTGTACTGGAGCATAACGTTGTAGTTACTTCAGTGCAACTATGGAATGTCATTCGATCGAATTCAATCGGTTTTCGTATCTATAGAAATTTTAGATTCTTATCGCGGGACCGGAAAATACCACGAGCGGTCTTATTAAGATTATTGCGATATTGTCTTTTGACATTCCTTGAACGCGGTATAAGACGTGAAATGTACGATAAGACGTGAAATGTACGTCAACTACGACCGGCCATCGGTAATCGGAAAGCGACCATTCGAACACGCGGTAAAAACCTGCGCAGACAGCAAGTGTATAAAGCAGCGTTTACGAAATACATTTAAATCGTAATATTCCCATCACAATATTTGCGTTGTATGCGATCGCACACAATATCGTATACGATTTGCTGCTCGGCCGGCAACACCGAATGATCCATAGCGAGAGGCGGATCTGGGGGTGGGTTCAGTAGGCCAGCTGGTCTTCAGATAATATCTGTTGATAAAATTGCCTACTTGAAGACTTCTTATAATTTTAAAGTGTGCCGATTATATAGGTTGAAGTTAATACTAGAAGGAGGTCGTTGCCTCAGTTTCCACCCTCAAAATGACGACACTTTAATTGTATAGTACAGTAAGACGGAATCCTCCGTAAAATAAAATAAACGTTAATGTTTTTAATGATAATTACAAATAAACTTCAATACACATACCTATTATATGATCATATTTTTTAAATTTTTTTTGTTACAAGGTATAATTTATAATCCAATTTCAGCCATAATGTGGGCTCTTGAAATAATCTGACTTATAGTTCTCCCACTGTTGACTCACCCCTATCCATAACGCACATGTTTTTTGGTCATGGGCAGTGTTGGGAAATATCTAGATAAAAATTATTTATATTTTATCTTATCTAGATAAATTTATACTCAGTTATCTTTATCTTCATCTAGATAAAAATCTTGTTATCTATGAGTACTAATCTAGATTATTTGTTTAAATAGAATAAAAATAAAATTTGAAAATTTAAAATGTTTTTATATTTTCATTTTTACATTTTTCTGTACATCTATATACCTATTACACAGATAATAACTGGCAAGATGACAATCTTCTTATGAAGTTTATTTTAAAAAAAATAACTCTTTATATTATATGTTTATTTTCAAAATGTTTGAAATTTGTTAAAAAAAGACAGAAATGTATTGTTATTTTATTTTTCAAATCTAAGATTTTTTTATTATTAAGTTAGAGAATGATTTGGCATCTTCTTATGAAGTTTATTTAAAAAAAAAATTATTTTATTTATTATGTTTATTAATATTTGAAATGAGTTGAAAAAATGATATTTATTTTAAAATGTTTTTAATTATGAATTTTTTACCTAATATCTGTAGGCTGTAGTATCCTGAATATTTTCAAAATTAAACATGAAATTATCTCATATTTATCTAGATAAAAATGTACTCATTTTTATCTTTATCTAGATAAAATTTAGTATAACTATCTTTATCTGTATCTAGATAAGAATTAGTATAGTCATCTTTATCTTTATCTAGATAAATTATTAGTTATCTGTTCCCAACACTGGTCATAGGCAACGTTTCGGCACGTACACCGAAGTCTCGTCACTTGGGTCCTGTCACGAGTCGACAATGGTGATGAATAATATGTAACATTTGATATATGATTTATATTTACATCTAATTTACATTTTTTTCTAAGCTTATTAATGGTGAAATGATACCCCTGCTCTACTATATAAAGTTAATTTCAGAGTTCCAACTTTCTGTTCCAGATACTCATTTCCTTTCCATATTCCTTCTAGCCGCTGTAATTATTTAATTATCGTCCTATTGTCCGTATAATGAAACTGGCCAATGAGGACCAACTATTTCTTAATACTTAGTATTAAATTAGTTTGTCTATTTAAATCTTAAATATTTGTAATTTTTCTTTTTAATTATTATGTTACAACACAATTTAATTAGGCACGTCTCGTATTTAAAGTGAATAAATAAATAACACGAGCGCTACAAGTGCAGTCCGTTCGGGTCGTAGAACGCGTTTGCGAAAGCCATCATGAAATCGAACACGATATTATTATTCCCGTGAGTTGGTCGAGACTCGGAAGTATGCAATGATGTTCTGGAACTCAGGTTTACGTGTCGATGCGACAATCGGTAACGTTCGTATCGCTTTTGTGCTTATACCTAAATAATTATATTCCGATATTCCCATATACAAGCAGCTAAAAAGGGGCTTGGCTGATTGTTCGAGTAGTCCTCCTCCAAAAATAATTATAGCTGGTCATAGTTATGAGATCATGTACAGTATAGTGTGGAGCCATAACGTTTCAAGACTGAGTTACATTCTTTGGTTTTCACGTTCTCCGTAGTATCTGTTCAGGAAAAAACGGAATAGAGAATAGAGAAAGAAAGAAGTTAACTTTTAGCATTACAAATCTTTAACAATCTTTTGGCTGGCAAAATCCATTTTCTTCTGTTCCGCTTTGTCTCGAGGTGTGTCAATATTCTAATCTTGTCTCGACTATTCTATTTTCATCGACCATATTATATCAACAATTGTTTCGGACGACCACTACGCCGTAACTATTTATCTTATTACGCTGTTTATAATATAATTTATGATTACAAATTTAATTAATTCGTTATTGTTTTAGATATATATACTTCATGGTTTATCCGCAGATTCCTTTTTTTAACTTATTGTTAATTTTAACTGTACTTTTTCACTCACCTCATATAATTTCTTCGATGATAACTATAAAAAAACCCCTTTAAAATGTGCGATGCAGCTACTCAATTATCATTAATACAACGAATGTTTCGGAAAAGGTGCAAATATTAACGCGTTTGAATGATGTACGTGCGCCTGATTTTTTTGTAGGCAGGCAACTATAGGTGTTATCGTGTCTTGCACCAGTTATATAGTTAATATAACTTCAACAAAACATCGAACTTTATTCAAAAATATAAAGTTGACATTTTAATGCGTCATAAATGTTAAAAAATAATGAAAATGCATTGTTATTTTTTGCTTTCCATGCTTTCCGTTGCAATACGGTTATGATACCAAGCCGTATCAGTCCGTTAATTTTTATCAGCATTCTCAGTTCTGTACACAGAGTAATAAGAATAGAGTAATAAGAATATTCTTATTACTCTGTGGTTCTGTACCACATCTGTACCATCAGATTCTGTATCATATTATAATATATAGACATAATATGTCTAGACAATATGTATAATATATACACATTTATTGACATCAGTGTTCTGTACACGGTTTAAGATAGTATACTATCTTAAACCGTGGTTCTGTACTGCCAGTGACATTGATAGACTGATAATAATTGTTATCTTATCATAGGCGATGTGAAATAGATTTTTAAACGAATAATTTTTTATTTAAGAATATTATATGTTCCAAATTATTATACTCGTTCATCAAACATGTTCTACCGTAATTTATATTGCGTAAATAAATTTGGGCCGTACGAAGGTTAGTTTATCAGTTTGTTTCTAATCTACACGTGTTATTAAGTCAATTAATACAAACATGTTAAGCACTACTGGAAAAATCAATTTGTAAGTTTTTATTGATATAGTTTCATAATTTTTATCATTCCACTCTGTTCTTGTAATTGTTTTTAGATTAAGTAACTTGGTGCGCCATTGTCCATTACGAGTATGTTGCCATGAAATATTAAAGTCCAATTTATGTTCATCAACTGCATTGCGAAAAAGACGAAAACCTAGAGAAGAAAAAGTAAATTGTTATTATTATAATTATAAATCATTTGCATATAATATTTATATATGTTTTTAAGATAACATATATTTATAGGTGTTTATAGATTTAGATAAGGCATATGCCAAAACAGAGTGCCACGAAAAGTTTTAAAGTGGGCATTAATGAGAAAAAGAGATCCCAAAAATATATATAAATTAGATTTAGGATATGTATCGAGGACTAGTGTCAAGGGTTTGTGTGGAGTAATAGAAGATTTTAACGTAGGAGTTTGTGTATGTCAAGGGTTGACTCTGAGTCCTTATTTGTTCTTTGTGGTAATGGATAAAGTTACAAAAGAGCTACAGAGCGAGATACTATAGTGTATGATTTTTGCTGATGATATAGTTTTGGTAGGAGACTATTTGGAAGAAGTTATTAGTAGGTTGGATAATTGGAGATCAGCCCTTGAAGGAAAAAGATTTATTTATTTATTTATTTATTTATTATTTATTATTAAATACGGCTAAACCCAACGTACAGTAATGATATTGATATTTAGTAGATGGATTGAGAATTAGTAGAAATAAAACATAATATTTAGAGTATGATATTGAAGGAAGATACCAAGAAGTTGAGGGTATGAGGAGATTAATCACAATAGGTTGTGATGTGATTGGTGAAGTCGAGAACTTTAAATATTTAGAATCTTTTGAACTAAAGTTCAGGAACTTTGGCATGGTTGTAAAATGTAGGTTTAAGTATGGTTGGATGAAATGGAGATAAGTATAGGGAATTTTATGTGATAAGAGGATTACTACAAGTAAATACTTATTTAATATGTCTTGTAAATTTCTCATATGAATTGATGTATATCATTTTTAAGCTTGTCATGTGCTCACTCCTCAGAATCATAAATGAGGTATGACTTATTGATTTAAATGAGATTTTTGCAAGATAAACATTTGTACAATTTATTTGATATTATTTTATTTGTTTGATTAATTAACATAGTTTCTATATTGTAAAATAATCATAATCGTACACATAATTTGAAAATCAATTTTTTTACCCATAGTAAATATTGAATATAAATATTTGGTAAGAGTTAATAAAAAATGTTCAAACTTTATTAGTTTCACAAAAATTATCAGCTAAATTAAACTATGAGGAATTTTTTAGTTTTTACAGTATATTTTGTTTATTAATCCGTTTGTATTATTAGGGAACAAACCATTGAAATAATAAAGAACAAAATGGTTTTGGTAACTATTTTATATGACCTTTCTCCTAATAAAAATTTTGTTAACATCAAATACATTATATTTTCCCTAACCAACTTACTGGTAGAAAATCTGGAAACAAAACTCAATATCGTCCATTTATAATATGGCAACCATTCAGATTTTTTTTTCATGGGGAATTATGAAAAAAACAAATTATTGATATAGAAATAAATCTTAGAGATGAACTTTTGTTATTGGTTAATAATATAATATATTTTATATTACCATTTCAGAAAATAATTCTGTTTATACATTTTTCAGAAAATGGTTGTAGCTCCTGTTGTAAACTTACAATTTAAACAAAATAAAACTATTGATGTTTG
Source organism: Sipha maydis (assembly GCA_034509805.1). Taxonomy (NCBI): domain Eukaryota; kingdom Metazoa; phylum Arthropoda; class Insecta; order Hemiptera; family Aphididae; genus Sipha; species Sipha maydis. Next base: position 52,785 of record JASXSY010001726.1, read on the forward strand.
GAAAAACATGACCATCTCAGAACTAGCTGATGCTACTAAAATACCAGTAGGTAAATTATTTGTATTGATAAATATTAAGTATGTTATGATAACTATATATTATGTAATTGAATAACAGCACAATAAAAATTATAGTTTTAAATGTAGTTACATTTACTATTATTACTCCTATGGTTTAATATTTGTATATTTTTATTACAGATAATGTTCTTAAAATAATTGGATATATTAGCGGTGCAAATAATTATTTTAAACCTACCAGTGTTATAGAAAATGTTTCAATGCTCCGCGAAATTACTAAAAAATGTGGATTTAAATCAAATTTGATATCAAACCCTAATTTAAACAAACAGTCATCTAATGAATATATAAAAGATGCCTTTAAAAGGTAAAAATACATTTTTAAGTTAAATACACTATTAATAAAAATGTTTTTTTATTGTTGACTATTCAACAATTATAAGAATTTTTTATTTATTATTAATATTGATTTTATAAAAAACAAATTGTCTAAGGGTTTGTAAATATTTGGCTTCTACACAACTTATATATAATAAGAAAAGTTTAGCTGTAGCTCTATAAAATAATTAAGCTATTTCAAATAAGTATCCAACTAAAATAATTGATAAATCAATATCTTATGGGTGTAAATAGAGCTTTAAATATAGTAGACTTATGTATTTGTTATAAAACTATTGGTATTAATAATCATAATTTAATTTATTTATGTACTACTATTTTAAAATCCTAACTTTTTTTAGACCACCTGCACCATACAATTCTACTATTCCGAGACATCCAGTTGTAACAATTATGGGTCATGTAGATCATGGAAAAACAACATTATTAGATACTTTAAGAAATGCATCAGTTGCTAAATCAGAATTTGGTGCTATTACTCAACACATTGGTGCTTTTCTTGGTAATGATAAATTAATATAAATGTTATACATCTTATTGTGTAATTTTATTTATATGCTCATAGTTATTCTGGATAATGGGAAAAAAATAACATTTTTGGATACACCTGGGCATGCAGCCTTTGCTACTATAAGGAGTCGTGGTGCCCAAGTTACAGATATTGTTGTACTAGTAGTAGCAGCTGATGATGGTGTAAAAGAACAGACTGTTGAATCCATACGAATGGCTAAAAATGCAAAAGGTATTTAGTACATTCATTTTTAATGAATAAAAGTTTCTAATTTATTATTATTTATTATAATTATATTTTTTTTTAGTCCCCATCATTGTTGCAATAAACAAAATAGACAAACCTACAGCAAACATTGTATGAATTTTTAAATTACGTAAAAAATGCTAGTAAAATAGTAATTTTTTTATTTTTAGGAACGTTGTAAAAAAATGTTACAAACTCAAGGTGGATTAGATCTTGAAGAGTTTGGCGGAAGTGTACAAGTAGTTCAAATATCTGCCTTGCATGGTACAAATTTCAACTACTTGATTGAATCAATTTTAACTCAAGCTGAAATATTGGATCTGCGATCTGACCCTAATCCTCCTGCAGAAGGTGTAATAATAGAATCAAAAGTTGATGTTCAAAAAGGGTAAATTTATGTAGATAATGAATGAATACAATTTTTCAAGGATCTATGCATTTAACCAAATAGTTAAATGTATTAACTATCCACCCTTATTTGTAATAAAAGCATTATTTATTTAATGTTAGTTAATTTAGTGAGTTAACAAGTATTTTCTAGTAAAACTGTCAATTATGACTAATGACCAGGATCGGATTAAGCACGGAGCCTAGGAGCCCAGGCTCCAGGCCCTGAAATATTGAAGGCCCCAAAGGGGCATTTTATCTCAAACACCAAGTTCAAAATATTTTAAGTTTAAATATTATTTTGGTTAAATATTTTTTTTAAATTTCGTAATATTTTATATTTTTATTACGCTGTGTATTGAGTGCCACCCATATCGGACTGGAATAATAATATTCACCGCATCAGCATTACGTTTCTTATTCTTTTTCCGACAATATTTTGTTATCTGTAGATTTGATTTTGATTTATAGTTATGTTTAGATTGATTTTGCTGGAAACATACGGACGTCGGTCGTCGACCATCATTTGGTTTTTAGTCTTATTTATATTTTGACATATTATGTTTAAGAATAATATTGTATATTTGCATATAACAAAAATTGATAAATATTAAACAATTTTAAAGATATATCTGTAAAATCAATTACTTTGTATCATTTTTTTAAAGAAATAAAATTCAGTTATAGGTAATACATATTGTATGGACTAAGAGCTTTTTGGACAACTAGGCTCCAGGCCTAGCAAACTCTTAATCCGGTCCTGCTAATGACTGTTTTTAATTTTTACAAAGTACTATAAAATATTTCCTACCATTTTATTGCGTTAAATATAATTGATGTGTAAACTTTTCTAGAAAATTAGCAACAGTTCTTGTTCAGCGTGGAAAATTATTAAATGGTAGTATACTTGTAGCGGGTACTGCTTGGGGAAAAGTACGAAGAATGATGGATCACCAAAGTAATGTCCTTCAGGAAGCTAATCCGTCTGATGCAATTCAAATAATTGGATGGAAAGAATTACCGCAAGCTGGACAAGAATTTTTACAAGTGTCTTCTGATGTAATTATTTTATATATAAAATTAATTTTAATGACTAATTTCTAATATATATTGAAATTACTATTATTATTATTATTGTTTTTTTTTTTTTTTTCATGCAGAAACGTGCCAGAGAAGTAATTGATTATCGATTATCTAAAACTGTTGAAAAAAAACAAATCGAAGATAGTGTTCATATATTATCAAAACTTGAAGAACATAATAAAGTAATTAAATTAATTTGAATAATAGTTATATGAAATCTATGTTATAGGTAAAGTATAAGACGGATAATGTACACATTATCTGAGTAATATAAGCCGTATCTATTGAATGAAGTAAAAATATTGTACATTAAATACTCAGTTAATTTATACATTATTTACATCCAAGTAAGTGGGATTAATAGTTTGATAAAAAAAAAAATTTAAAAAAATTATTCTTGTTGGAACGCATATAATAATAAATTATATATATTATCTATCTTAATATTAAATAATAACTTTTGCATAGTCATTCTTAAACCATGCATCTCATACATTTATTTTTAAAATGATTTCACTCAAACAATTTTGTGTTACGACTGTTAAAAAGTGTTACTATATATTAGACATTTAATATCTTGGATGTAATTGATATTAATAATAATTCAGTATATTTATCATCAGATAAATAAAATAAAATAGTTTCAGAAATTATATATGTTATTGAATAAAATATATAACTTAAAAAGTAATAAAAAAAATGAGCTTTTGTACTAATTTAATTATGTAAATTTATTATATTTCTAGATTATTAATAAATATTTTATAAATTATAACTGTAATAACTTTTGAAGGAAATAGCTAATTATACATTTTAATATGGTGCTATAGATTTAAAAAAATTCTTTGTGAATCCAGGAGAATACTTGGTAGTTCTTAATATCACTCAAACTGTAGCCTCTAATAATAATTTATTATTTTTAAATTGTAATTAAATAATAGTTTATCCACAGAACAACAGCTAATGTATGAATTTGCTTGATAATGTATGTGTATTTGATTAAGGCTTGTACTATCTATGTAAGACCTTACCCGCAGTATATACATTTATACTTGAATGTTTTTTATAGGAGTACAAAAGTCATTTGTTGGAAAAGAGAAATCATAGAATTTATAGAAGATCTAAATTCAGTGCTGTATATCAAGAGAAACTGTTACAAAATAGAAAAAATATAGAAAAGGAAGAGATATGTTTAAACATTGTGATTAAAGGTAATTTATTATTGACATTATTTTAATTTATTTGGAGACACATTTATATTTTTTAGGAGATGTTATTGGATCTGTTGAGGCAATCTTAGATGTATTGGAAACTTATGAAGATGACCAATGCAAGTTAGATATTATTCATTTTGGTATTGGTAATGTAAGTGTAACTGATATTGAATATGCTGATGCTTTTCAAGGTAAATTAAATTCATTAATTGATGTATAAAAATATGTTTTTGATCAATATTTGAAATTGTAATAAATATACAAATGAAGTTTTCACAAAATTCAATTAATTTTCAAACAAAATATTAATATATGATTTTTATTTCAGCAATTATCTATGCTTTTAATGTGGGTGTGTTAAAAGATGCTGAAGAAAGTGCTAATCAGAATAAAATTGTTATTAAACAACATAATATTATTTACAAATTGATTGATGATATAAAAAATGAAATGAATAATAGTCTACCTCCAATAGAAGTTGAAGATGTACAAGGTATTTCTTGATTATTTAATTTATCCATGCATACTTATAAATATTGTTTAATTTGTATTAATTTTCATATAAAAGGAGAAGCAAGTGTATTACAAGAATTTTTGATTAATGAAAATAAAAAAAAAATTCCAGTTGCTGGATGTAGATGTATTAGTGGTACACTGAAAAAAGCTGCACTTTTTAAAGTAGTACGAGAACTTGATGAAGTTATTTACAGGGGTATAATAATTAGTTTTCTATACTTTTGATTTGAATTAAAGTTTTAAAAGTTTAATAAAATTAATATATAATTTTTGATAAACAGGAAAATTATCTTCTATGAGACATCTTAAAGATGAAGTGGTCACTATCAAGACAAACATGGAATGTGGTCTACGGTTAGAAGATACAAGTATTCGACTGAATCCTGGTGATAAAATAGTGTGTTATACTTTACGAGAACAACCACAAACAATCAATTGGGAAACCGGATTCTAAGTGCTTGATATTTTTTATTTTTATGAGATGAATAATTCTAATGTGAATTAATTGGTATAGACTTTTGTTTCTAGATATTGAGTATAATATTTAATTTGTATTAAATAATTAATTATAATATTCATAAAAATACACAATAATTTGTTTTAATTGAATTGAATTCTTACCAGCCACCTACACTATTGTAAACACAACACTTAAGAATAGTTAGTAATTTAACATAATCTGAGCAAAAACTGAGCAAAAATATATTTTATATATTTATTTACCCATGCATCTCCTTCTGTTATTTATTCTGTTTAAAATATCACTAAATAATAATAACTTTATTTTTAGAATTTTATATAACACATACTTTAATATATATTTTATTGATTTATACGAAATAATAAATTCCGTTATTTAATACAGAATATACATTAGATTTTGTACAATATACCTACAAAATATACATATGTATACCTATAGGTCTTACATAGCTATTAGATCTCAATGTATGATTTCCATCTTCATAGTTATTTATTACTATATGTATATTATTACCATATATATTCTTTTTTAATTGTTATTATTTTAATTTTTATATTTGTGGGTTGAACAAAAATATAAAAATTTATTGAAAATAAATAAATATTTTAACTGTTTTCCTAAAGAATTTGAAAAAAAATAAAGAAGTTACAATCGACCTCTTAACCACCACTGAGATATATAATTTTAAATTATTTTGTATCACTAAAATAAAATTAAGGTAATTTTTTTAAAGGGGGGGGGGTGGGATTTTTGAAAATTTAGAGTCCTTAGAATATAAAAGGTTGGGAACCACTGATTTATGATGTCTAGTATCTGTACACTAATTCAGTTTGACTCTGTAAAACCATAGTAGTTCTAGTAAAACAATTAATAAATTAACAACATCAGTACAATATATTGATAAAAAGAATTATACATATGGTAATGTGATATTTGTATTCAAATTTCAATAAAATAATAAAATCCGATTTTACGTTTGATATTAATTTATCAGCACTAGGAGCTCGATTAAAAACAACACAATACATTACCTAATTTGATAAGATTTTAGCAATAGTTGTAAATTGTGTATAACGTTTTTACTCAAACAATTACAACATACTATTTTTGTTTTATTGTTATGTACATTTTATTTATTTTGTTTTAGATTCTGAACGGAGTGAAGAATGTATTGATTTTACAATGATGTGTGTTTTTTTTTTTTTTCCTTTTTTTTTTTTTTTATGTCTGTCGACACGATTTGGGGCAGTAAAAATGCTTCGATTTCCTTATGTAGCAACTTTTCTGAAAGGAAAGTGAATCTATTTGGTACTTTGGGGGGTCAAAAGTAAAAAATTTAATATTGATAAATTTAATATCAATATCAATATTTTTTAAATGCGACGGGAAAAACCCTAAAAATTTTTGGGAAAAACGGGAGTTTTTACGCAAAACCAGTTTTCGACAAAATCAAATTTTTTATTTTGCTATAACTCAAAAACTAATCGATGTAAATACTTGAAATTTTCACCAAAAGTTTAGATTAGCATTCTCTATACACCATTAAATTTTCAAAGTATTTTCAAAGACTTTTATTGAGCTATTTGTAGACAATTGAAATTTTCAATTTTTTTAAGTATTTTTTTTTTTAAATAACGATAAAATTTTTTTGGCTGCCCAGAAAATCTTGAAAATTTAATACAAGGTTTCTTATAAGTTGTTCCTTAACTGATAAAAAAAAATCTAAAATCGTAAGTCACAATTTTTTTTTTATAAGTGCTCAAAGTTAGTATAAAATATGTAAAAATCACGATAATTTGCAAGTTATTTTGTAGATAAAAATTCATAAAATTTTTTCTGATATTCTAGACTGATAAAGATATCGGTTTTTTTTTAAATGCTCTAACTCAAAAACGAAAAACTGCAACAACTTGAAATTTTCACCAAATCTTTATATTGACGTTTTCTATACATGGTTAAGTTTTCAAAGTATTTTGACAATTTAAATTTTCGATTTTTGTAAAATTTTTGTTTTTAAACATCTATAAAATTTAATTGGCAGACCGAAAACTCTTGAAAATTGAATACAAGGTTTATAATAAGTTAAACTTATCATAACTAAAAAATATCAGTGATCGGTTTACTCAAATTTTTTTTATAAGCCCTTAAAGCTCAAATTTGTATAAAATGTGTAAAAATCACGATAATTTGCAAGTTATTTTGTAGATAAAAATTCATAGAACTTTATCTGTTCATACTTAAGGTTCAAAATTTTAATACTAGGTTATCTATAAGCTACTGTTCAAAAATCTTTAAAAAACCGAACTTAGAGGAAAAAATTTTATGACTGTTTGAAATTTAAATATTTACGAAATTGCATAAAATAAAGATTTATTCTCGAACGATTTTTAAAATTTGTTATAATTCAAAATGTATAAGTCGCAGATTTTTGAAATTTCTACCAGCTGTTAAGAATGGTATTTCTTTTATGTAATATTTTTTTCAAAATATTATAATGATTTTTAAGCCACTTATAGGCATTTAAAATATTCGATTTTTTTACATTTTATTTTTATAATCTGTGATAAAAAAAAATTTGGCTCCTACAAAATACTTGAAAATTTAATAGAAAATTCCACAGAAGTAGTTCTTAATGTCATTCAAAAATTATTAAAATCCATAGGCACAATTGTTTTTTATAAGCGTTTGAACAGCGAATATTGACATAAAATTACATGTAAAATATAATATAATGTATAATATTCTAAACTGACAAATGATATCGGTTTTTTTAAAATGCCCTAACTCAAAAACGAAAAACCGCAACAACTTGAAATTATCATTAAATCTTTATATTGACGTTTTCTATACATGGTTAAAATTTCAAAGTATTTTGACATATTTTGACTTATTTATAGACAATTTAAATTTTCGGTTTTTCTAAATTTTTCGTTTAAAAATAAAAAAGAACCGGATGGGCCTCGCTCTGCTGTACAGTTAGGGGTGGAGTGCACCTCGCTTATAGGATAGGTCATTATTATAATGGATTTGTTAAATTTGAATGCAATGATAGATATCATTGTATACGAATAACGATTCTGAACGGAGTTCATATGTTTGTCTAGGATAAAATACATTGTTATTTATAAACATTGTAAAAAGTATATTTTATTTTGAAACGAAAAATATATTTTTCAATTAGGATGGGTTGGCAGTTGCATACAGCGATATAGTTTATCAGTCTAGAACATTCTACATTATATTATATTTTACGTGTATTTTACATATTATATGTAATTTTATGTCAATATTCGCTGTTCAAACGCTTATAAAAAAATTGTGCCTTTGGATTTTAATAATTTTTGAATGACAATAAGAACTACTTCTGTGAAATCTTCTATTAAATTTTTAATTATTTTGTATATTTTAAAATTGTTTAACTTATTATAAACCTAGTATAAAATTTTCAAGAGTTTTCGCTCAACCAATTAAATTGTATAGATGTTTAAAACCAAAAATTTTACAAAAATCGAAAATTTAAATTGTCTATAAATATGTCAAAATATGTCAAAATACTTTGAAATCTTAACCATGTATAGAGAACATTAATATAAAGATTTGGTGAAAATTTCAAGTTGTTGCGGTTTTTCATTTTTGAGTTAGAGCATTTTAAAAAAAACCGATATCTTTGTCAGTCTAGAATATTATTCATTATATTATATTTTACATGTAATTTTATGTCAATATTCGCTGTTCAAACGCTTATAAAAAAAAATTGTGCCTATGGATTTTAATAATTTTTGAATGACATTAAGAATTACTTCTGTGGAATCTTCTATTAAATTTTCAAGTATTTTGTAGGAGCCAAAATTTTTTAATCATCGATTATAAAAATAAAATGTAAAAAAATCGAATATTTTAAATGCTTATAAGTGGCTTAAAAATCAATATTATATTTTGAAAAAAATATTGCATAAAAGAAATACCAATCTTAACAGCTGGTAGAAATTTCAAAAATCTGCGACTTATACTTTTTGAATTATAACAAATATTTAAAATCGTTTGAGAATAAATCACTATTTTATGCAATTTCGTAAATATTTAAATTTCAAACAGTCATAACATTTTTTCCTCTAAGTTCGGTAGAAATTTTTTTAAAAATTTTTGAAGAGTAGCTTATAGATAACCTAGTATTAAAATTTTGAACCTTAAGTATGAACAGAAAAAATTTTATGAATTTTTATCTACATAATAACTTGCAAATTATCGTGATTTTTACACATTTTATACAAATTTGAGCATTAAGGGTTTATAAAAAAAATTTGAGTAAACCGATCACCGATATTTTTTAGTTACGATAAGTTTAACTTATTATAAACCTAGTATAAAATTTTCAAGAGTTTTCGCTCAACCAATTAAATTGTATAGATGTTTAAAACCAAAAATTTTACAAAAATCGAAAATTTAAATTGTCTATAAATATGTCAAAATATGTCAAAATACTTTGAAATCTTAACCATGTATAGAGAACATTAATATAAAGATTTGGTGAAAATTTCAAGTTGTTGCAGTTTTTCATTTTTGAGTAAGAGCATTTTAAAAAAAACCGATATCTTTGTCAGTCTAGAATATTATTCATTATATTATATTTTACATGTATTTTTATGTCAATATTCGCTGTTCAAACGCTTATAAAAAAAAATTGTGCCTATGGATTTTAATAATTTTTGAATGACTTTAAGAACTACTTCTGTGGAATCTTCTATTAAATTTTCAAGTATTTTTTACGAGTCAAATTTTTTTTATCACCGATTATAAAAATAAAATGTAAAAAAATCGAATATTTCAAATGCCTATAAGTGGCTTAAAAATCAATATAATATTTTGAAAAAAATATTACATAAAAGAAATACCAATCTTAACAGCTGGTAGAAATTTCAAAAATCTGCGACTTATAATTTTTGAATTATAACAAATATTAAAAATCGTTCGAGAATAAATCGTTATTTTATGCAATTTCGTAAATATTTAAATTTCAAACAGTCATTACATTTTTTCCTCTAAGTTCTGAAGAAATTTTTTTAAAGATTTTTGTAGAGTAACTTATAGATAACCTAGTGTTAAAATTTTGAACCTTAAGTATGAACAGAAAAAATTCTATGAATTTTTATCTACAAAATAACTTGCAAATTATCGTGATTTTTACACATTTTATACAAATTTGAGCTTTAAGGGTATATAAAAAAAATTTGAGTAAACCGATCACCGATATTTTTTAGTTACGATAAGTTTAACTTATTATAAACCTAGTATAAAATTTTCAAGAGTTTTCGCTCAACCAATTAAATTTTATAGATGTTTAAAAACAAAAATTTAACAAAAATCGAAAATTTAAATTGTCTATAAATAAGTCAAAATATGTCAAAATACTTTGAAATCTTAACCATGTATAGAGAACGTCAATATAAAGATTTGGTGAAAATTTCAAGTTGTTGCGGTTTTTCATTTTTGAGTAAGAGCATTTTAAAAAAAAACCAATATCTTTGTCAGTCTAGAATATTATACATTATATTATATTTTACATGTAATTTTTTGTCAATATTCGCTGTTCAAATGCTTATAAAAAAAAATTGTGCCTATGGATTTTAATCATTTTTGAATGACTTTAAGAACTACTTCTGTGGAATCTTCTATTAAATTTTCAAGTATTTTGTACGAGCCAAATTTTTTTTATCACCGATTATAAAAAAAAAATGTAAAAAATCGAATATTTTAAATGCCTATAAGTGGCCTAAAAATCAATATAATATTTTGAAAAAATATGACATAAAGGAAATACCAATCTTAACAACTGGTAGAAATTTCAAAAATCTGCGACTTATACTTTTTGAATTATATAAAATATTTAAAATCGTTTGAGAATAAATCGCTATTTTATGCAATTTCGTAAATATTTAAATTTCAAACATTCATAAAATTTTTTCCTCTAATTCCGGTAGAAATTTTTTTAAAGATTTTTGAAGAGTAGCTTATAGATAACCTCGTGTTAAAATTTTGAACCTTAAGTATGAACAGAAAAAATTTTATGAATTTTTATCTACATAATAACTTGCAAATTATCGTGATTTTTACACATTTTATACAAATTTGAGCATTAAGGGTTTATAAAAAAAATTTGAGTAAACCGATCACCGATATTTTTTAGTTACGATAAGTTTAACTTATTATAAACCTAGTATAAAATTTTCAAGAGTTTTCGCTCAACCAATTAAATTGTATAGATGTTTAAAACCAAAAATTTTACAAAAATCGAAAATTTAAATTGTCTATAAATATGTCAAAATATGTCAAAATACTTTGAAATCTTAACCATGTATAGAGAACATTAATATAAAGATTTGGTGAAAATTTCAAGTTGTTGCAGTTTTTCATTTTTGAGTAAGAGCATTTTAAAAAAAACCGATATCTTTGTCAGTCTAGAATATTATTCATTATATTATATTTTACATGTATTTTTATGTCAATATTCGCTGTTCAAACGCTTATAAAAAAAAATTGTGCCTATGGATTTTAATAATTTTTGAATGACTTTAAGAACTACTTCTGTGGAATCTTCTATTAAATTTTCAAGTATTTTTTACGAGTCAAATTTTTTTTATCACCGATTATAAAAATAAAATGTAAAAAAATCGAATATTTCAAATGCCTATAAGTGGCTTAAAAATCAATATAATATTTTGAAAAAAATATTACATAAAAGAAATACCAATCTTAACAGCTGGTAGAAATTTCAAAAATCTGCGACTTATAATTTTTGAATTATAACAAATATTAAAAATCGTTCGAGAATAAATCGTTATTTTATGCAATTTCGTAAATATTTAAATTTCAAACAGTCATTACATTTTTTCCTCTAAGTTCTGAAGAAATTTTTTTAAAGATTTTTGTAGAGTAACTTATAGATAACCTAGTGTTAAAATTTTGAACCTTAAGTATGAACAGAAAAAATTCTATGAATTTTTATCTACAAAATAACTTGCAAATTATCGTGATTTTTACACATTTTATACAAATTTGAGCTTTAAGGGTATATAAAAAAAATTTGAGTAAACCGATCACCGATATTTTTTAGTTACGATAAGTTTAACTTATTATAAACCTAGTATAAAATTTTCAAGAGTTTTCGCTCAACCAATTAAATTTTATAGATGTTTAAAAACAAAAATTTAACAAAAATCGAAAATTTAAATTGTCTATAAATAAGTCAAAATATGTCAAAATACTTTGAAATCTTAACCATGTATAGAGAACGTCAATATAAAGATTTGGTGAAAATTTCAAGTTGTTGCGGTTTTTCATTTTTGAGTAAGAGCATTTTAAAAAAAAACCAATATCTTTGTCAGTCTAGAATATTATACATTATATTATATTTTACATGTAATTTTTTGTCAATATTCGCTGTTCAAACGCTTATAAAAAAAAATTGTGCCTATGGATTTTAATCATTTTTGAATGACTTTAAGAACTACTTCTGTGGAATCTTCTATTAAATTTTCAAGTATTTTGTACGAGCCAAATTTTTTTTATCACCGATTATAAAAAAAAAATGTAAAAAATCGAATATTTTAAATGCCTATAAGTGGCCTAAAAATCAATATAATATTTTGAAAAAAATATGACATAAAGGAAATACCAATCTTAACAACTGGTAGAAATTTCAAAAATCTGCGACTTATACTTTTTGAATTATATAAAATATTTAAAATCGTTTGAGAATAAATCGCTATTTTATGCAATTTCGTAAATATTTAAATTTCAAACATTCATAAAATTTTTTCCTCTAATTCCGGTAGAAATTTTTTTAAAGATTTTTGAAGAGTAGCTTATAGATAACCTCGTGTTAAAATTTTGAACCTTAAGTATGAACAGAAAAAATTTTATGAATTTTTATCTACATAATAACTTGCAAATTATCGTGATTTTTACACATTTTATACAAATTTGAGCATTAAGGGTTTATAAAAAAAATTTGAGTAAACCGATCACCGATATTTTTTAGTTACGATAAGTTTAACTTATTATAAACCTAGTATAAAATTTTCAAGAGTTTTCGCTCAACCAATTAAATTGTATAGATGTTTAAAACCAAAAATTTTACAAAAATCGAAAATTTAAATTGTCTATAAATATGTCAAAATATGTCAAAATACTTTGAAATCTTAACCATGTATAGAGAACATTAATATAAAGATTTGGTGAAAATTTCAAGTTGTTGCAGTTTTTCATTTTTGAGTAAGAGCATTTTAAAAAAAACCGATATCTTTGTCAGTCTAGAATATTATTCATTATATTATATTTTACATGTATTTTTATGTCAATATTCGCTGTTCAAACGCTTATAAAAAAAAATTGTGCCTATGGATTTTAATAATTTTTGAATGACTTTAAGAACTACTTCTGTGGAATCTTCTATTAAATTTTCAAGTATTTTTTACGAGTCAAATTTTTTTTATCACCGATTATAAAAATAAAATGTAAAAAAATCGAATATTTCAAATGCCTATAAGTGGCTTAAAAATCAATATAATATTTTGAAAAAAATATTACATAAAAGAAATACCAATCTTAACAGCTGGTAGAAATTTCAAAAATCTGCGACTTATAATTTTTGAATTATAACAAATATTAAAAATCGTTCGAGAATAAATCATTATTTTATGCAATTTCGTAAATATTTAAATTTCAAACAGTCATTACATTTTTTCCTCTAAGTTCTGAAGAAATTTTTTTAAAGATTTTTGTAGAGTAACTTATAGATAACCTAGTGTTAAAATTTTGAACCTTAAGTATGAACAGAAAAAATTCTATGAATTTTTATCTACAAAATAACTTGCAAATTATCGTGATTTTTACACATTTTATACAAATTTGAGCTTTAAGGGTATATAAAAAAAATTTGAGTAAACCGATCACCGATATTTTTTAGTTACGATAAGTTTAACTTATTATAAACCTAGTATAAAATTTTCAAGAGTTTTCGCTCAACCAATTAAATTTTATAGATGTTTAAAAACAAAAATTTAACAAAAATCGAAAATTTAAATTGTCTATAAATAAGTCAAAATATGTCAAAATACTTTGAAATCTTAACCATGTATAGAGAACGTCAATATAAAGATTTGGTGAAAATTTCAAGTTGTTGCGGTTTTTCATTTTTGAGTAAGAGCATTTTAAAAAAAAACCAATATCTTTGTCAGTCTAGAATATTATACATTATATTATATTTTACATGTAATTTTTTGTCAATATTCGCTGTTCAAACGCTTATAAAAAAAAATTGTGCCTATGGATTTTAATCATTTTTGAATGACTTTAAGAACTACTTCTGTGGAATCTTCTATTAAATTTTCAAGTATTTTGTACGAGCCAAATTTTTTTTATCACCGATTATAAAAAAAAAATGTAAAAAATCGAATATTTTAAATGCCTATAAGTGGCCTAAAAATCAATATAATATTTTGAAAAAAATATGACATAAAGGAAATACCAATCTTAACAACTGGTAGAAATTTCAAAAATCTGCGACTTATACTTTTTGAATTATATAAAATATTTAAAATCGTTTGAGAATAAATCGCTATTTTATGCAATTTCGTAAATATTTAAATTTCAAACATTCATAAAATTTTTTCCTCTAATTCCGGTAGAAATTTTTTTAAAGATTTTTGAAGAGTAGCTTATAGATAACCTCGTGTTAAAATTTTGAACTTTAAGTATGAACAGAAAAAATTTTATGAATTTTTATCTACAAAATAACTTGCAAATTATCGTGATTTTTACATATTTCGTATAAATTGGAACTTTGAGCACTTATAAAAAAAAATGGTGACTTATGATTTTAGATTTTTTTTTATCAGTTAAGGAACAACTTATAAGAAATCTTGTATTAAATTTTCAAGATTTTCTGGTCAGCCAAAAAAATGTTATCGTTATTTAAAAAAAAAATACTTAAAAAAATTGAAAATTTCAATCGTCTATAAATAGCTTAATAAAAGTCAAAATATTTTGAAAATTTAATGGTGTATAGAGAACGCTAATCTAAACATTTGGTGAAAATTTCAAGTATTTACATCGATTAGTTTTTGAGTTATAGTAAAATAAAAAATTTGATTATGTCGAAAACTGGTTTTGCGTAAAAACTCCCGTTTTTCCCAAATTTTTTTATGGTTTTTCCCGTCGCATTTAAAAAATATTGTAAATTTTTAACTTTTGACCCCCCAAAGTACCAAATAGATTCACTTTCCTTTCAGAAAAGTTGCTACATAAGGCAATCGAAGCATTTTTACTGCCCCAAAACGTGTCGACAGACACAAAAAAAAAAAAAAAAAAAAACACACATCATTGTAAAATCAATACATTCTTCACTCCGTTCAGAATCTAAAAAACACACATCATTGTAAAATCAATACATTCTTCACTCCGTTCAGAATCTAATATACTTATACAATATTTATAAATAACATTGTATTATATTCTAGACAAACATATCATCTCCGTTTTTTCGTTTTTCGTATACAATGATACCTATCATTGAATTCAAATTTAACAAATCCATAATAATGACCTATCCTATGAAGAGTCGCACTTCACCCCCAAGTGTACAGCAGAGCGAGGCCCATCCGGTTCTTTTTTACTTTTTTTTACTAGTGTTTTTTTCACGAATTTCGTCATCTTACCTTATTGTATAGCTTTCTGGTCGAATAAATTTAAATAAATTATAAAATTGTAAATCATTTAAACGAAATTGGTGCCAGCTTCCACATATTCAAGCCTCGTCAATATTGTTATCAGAAATGTACATTCCTCTACGACAGAAACAGATATCACTTCTGCTCTACCCGAATTGGAACATTTAGTTGTATGGGTTCAATATGCCTTGAAACAAAGCAAACGTCCCCTCTCTTTATTTTTTGTGGAGTTTCTCCGGACGCAAATAATGCGGAAATTCTAAAGACCATGTCTTAAGTAAACACTAAAATACAGTTAAAATTAAAAAAAAAAACCACATAAAAATAATCTCAACTTTCCGCAATTTCATAAATGTCAGTCATATGGCCACGCATAAAATTATTGCAATCACGCTTTGCGTTGTGTCAAATGTGGGGAAAACCATCTAAAGTGTATTGAAATATCGTAATACTCTTGCTAAATATGCACCCTTTGGTCAATGGACCAAAGCCAATTTCAGGGGATAGGTATACGTTTTTCAGAAAAAACCTCTATATAGGTTTCATCAGCCACTACTTTCATACTCAATCTAAGACTAAAACTTAAAAGAACAAATTGATAACCACTTGAATACCACAATTAATTCACGGAAAATATCGCTGGTATTTTTTCCCAATTAATCTTTAATGTAATTACCTTAAATAGTTCACTAATTACAGTATTTTCCTATGTTTTACTCTGTTCTAAATGCACTTATCGCCAAAAATATTAATTAAAATTGAACTTTTTGTTCAAATTTTTCTCACTATTATCTTATCTGTTTGTACTACACTTATACATAACGTGTATAATATATAATATTGCGTATTATAATCGAATTTTAATTATTGCCACGGCATTATTATCTATATAATATATTGTTTTTATGACCTTGAACGCACATTCACACGTTAACGTTCAAATTTTGACACCGTTATAACGTATGGTATTTTATGAGTAGCCCTTGATACTCAACTATACGAAAACATTGAATGCAAATGAATACGTAAATACATATTGGATAAATGTAATTAATACAATATCTTTCATGATATTTTGGTTTGTGTCTTCTAAAAATTGAAGAAAATAATACTATTATAATAACATTATAAATATACGCGTACGTCATGTTATACGTATATTCTACAAGTATGTAGGTGGATAAATAAATAAATAAATACATTTACGTGGTTTTATAACAAACAGCCTAAGCATTGGCATCCATAGGTAACTTTTCAGGAGGGGGGGTGGCAAAATAAAAATAAATTCTTAAATTTATGGTAAAGAAATGTTTAATGTTATTTCAACATCATTTTAACAATAATAATTAACAACAAATAATTAAACAACAAAATTTTTATTTACAAAATAATACATTTGATTATAATGTATTAAAATGTATTAACTATTATATACCACAAAATATTAATAATTTAATAAATTTAATTTAATTAAAAATTGCAAATTTCTTCTTTTCATTCATTAATTAGAAAATATTAAGACGTGTTTGATAAAATATCTGTAATGTTGAATATTTATAGGTACATAAAAAATTATCAGTGGTACCTGATAGTGGTAACCTATGCGTTGCTAATACGATAAGAATTGTGTATTACTTACAGCATTGAGTATGTTTAAACTTATTTCATATCTTAATAGTAAAAAATTTTATTTTATTAAATTATAAGTTCATATTATTTTTTCAGGGGAGGACAAGTGCCCCGTCTTGTCCCCCCCCCCAACGGGCGCCCATGAGCCTAAGTAAAATGCTTGTTTTTATCGGTAAAATCAAATTAAAAATTTAGGAAAAACATTAGGTACCACTGCTTTGGAACATCCAACTTCTGAAGGTGAAATTTTATATTTTATTTTCAAGGTCGTATGGGATCAAAGCTATTGAGATAGTGTAAACAGAACGATATATAGACAGGAAATGTACTTAATACAATACTCTGCATAAGTTAAGGTAGTTCACGTATTTAGTTTTTTTGTCTTACAAACTTATTATACAACTTGCAGCTTATATTAGTAGAGTTTATTTCATTTGGTATACCGATGATCAAATATCAAATCGATATCGTTAAGTACCTGTTACAGATTTTTTTTTTCAAAATTTTGTTTCATTTAATATTCATCATGCAGCTGTAACACAGTATTGTAATTATCGTTTTTCTAACATATGTGTGTGTTTTTACCAATGCATCTCAAATGGGGAAACATGGATTATTTCTTTGGTAAAAGAATATTTATAATATTTATACATTGGGGTTTTCTTATTAATATCAAAACTCTTTATTACATTTTATATTTATATTTGTATTTATAATCATTTGTTAAGCTACTTCGGATTTTCAAACTATATTCATAAGTACATTTTTTCATTTTTTTTTGATATTCAAGGAAAATACAGATTCAGAAAATATCAACACAATGTCATGTATAAAAAAGAACCGGATGGGCCTCGCTCTGCTGTACAGTTGGGGGTGGAGTGCACCTCGTTTATAGGATAGGTCATTATTACAATGGATTTGTTAAATTTGAATGCAATGATAGATATCATTGTATACGAATAACGATTCTGAACGGAGTTAATATGTTTGTCTAGGATATAATGCATTGTTATTTATAAATATTGTAAAAAGTATATTTTATTTTGAAACGATAAATATATTTTTCAATTAGGATGGGTTGGCAGTTGCATACAGCGACATAGTTTGTCAGTCTAGAATATTATACATTATATTATATTTTACATGTAATTTTATGTCAATATTCGCTGTTCAAACGCTTATAAAAAAATTGTGCCTTTGGATTTTAATAATTTTTGAATGACAATAAGAACTACTTCTGTGAAATCTTCTATTAAATTTTTAATTATTTTGTATATTTTAAAATTGTTATTGATATTTTATTAAAAATTATAATCATATGGAAGTGGTGTAGAGCTTTGTTTCATATCATTGTATATTAAATAATGTGCAATACGAATTTTTATGAAAAATAGAGGCTGGCTCATAGGTTACATACATGTTACATATTTTATTGAAGATAATTAACAAACAACTAAATTAAATAGGTACAAAATAATATGATCATATAACATCTTAAACATCTATAATAATATTATATAATACGAAATTGATTACGTATGATAGGTATACCTATATATGGTACGGTGTGTAACTGTCAAACTATACATTTTGTCAATTAATTATCATGTCCTATCTACAGATAAAATTTGTCAACCCAATTTATCTTATAATTAAAATAATAAGTATAGTGGAAGTATCGTTTTATTTATACTGCAACAGGAGACTTTTTTTCCGTAGGACTTTTTTTCCGTGGGCTTTTTTACCGGGGACTTTTTCACCGGGGACTTTTTTCCGAAGACTTTTTTTCCTAATATCACCGGCGGCATTCCGGCCAGGAGGAAGGTGACATCGTCTGAGACAGTCCTACATGTCCTACATGTCTTCAAGGCGGCGACTCTCTGTGGCCTCCTGAGTTTTGTCCTGGTTCTGGCGGCATAGAGGAGTTGACTCTCTACCACCGAGCTTAGTAGTCTCCTCTTCATCTGACTGGGTCCACTGATGTTGGGCATGAGCCTGGTCAGAGCCACGGCCGAAACCGATGCCTTCTTGGCAACCGTCTCTGCCTGATTTCCAAAGGTCAGCCTCGTGTACTGAATGACACCCAGATAGCGGATGTGACTACTGATAGCTATTTGTACGCCCCCAATGCGTAGACGGGGTGGACTGTAAGCCAACCTCTTGGTGAGCATCACAGTCTCGGTCTTATGGTGAGCCAGCTAGAGTCCACGGCTGGTCATCCACCTGTTGATGTTCTCCAGGACGGGGTTCACTAGCTCCTCGAAAAGCTCGTCCGACTTAGAAACCCTGACGACCGCCAGACCGTCCGCGAATCTGACGAGGTAAGCTCCGGGTGGCATGATCATTATTAACAAGTCATCGTATGCCACATTCCACAGGGTCGGTCTTAGAACCGAACCCTGCGGGACTCCACAAGTTTCCAATTTGGGATCATTCTGTTCGCCGACTAGCAGTTCCCTTTCAGATAGCCAGGAACGAATCATTAACACTAAGTACTCAGGAGTGCCCTTGTTCCTTAGCGCCTCATCAATCACCGGCCACTGAAGGGAATTAAAGGTATTTTTTACGTCCAAGGTATCAAGACGCATAACTGCTTCTGTCTCCAATTTCCCGCATCCGCTTGCGACGCTAGTTTGGTGACCACGCCCACTGCTGACTCCGTCGAGATGCCTCTACGAAATCAAAACTGGTTGGGGGCGTGACAGGCCAAGTCATTCATGTCTAGCTGGGACTCCAGTCTTTGGAGAATAAGTCTTTCCAGGAGTTCACCTGGGGTGTCCATAAACCTCAATAACGATAACGTCACATATTATATTTATTACAATTGTATGTATTCTTTTTTTGGCTTTAAAAGTCAAATATCTAGATAAAAATATTTTTTTTTATTTTCACAATTTTCAGGATTATCAAAGAAAGTCAATACAAATGTTTTCCAATGTAATCTAAGATCTAAGATCAATCATAGATTGTTACGTAATAGTTGATATTTGTAAAATAAAACAATTTATTTTAAAAAATTGTATAATAAACGTATAACTAATTTGTAAATTTTAACGTGGGTGGACTATTGAACGTATCAGTGATCTATTTGGAGAGACGCTGTGATAGGTAGAGGGACTTAGTGCCCTCGTAACCTCCTCAATTTTATGCGCAGAGTAAAGTAATAATATGATTTGTTTTGATGGGCGTTACAAAATTTGTTTTGTATTCAACAAATACTGTAGTACACAACTCGTTCTGCGTGAAACGTGTAAATTCAACCGAGTCTTTGTGTTATTGTTATAAAGGAGAATACGATTTTAATCTACGCGCTCAACCATATAACGTATTCCGTCTGGGTAATAGAATTATGTTTGTTCGATCAATTAAGCGAACATAAAACTAATTAATAATAATAATAATAATAATACCTATAATCTACGGTTTAAAAAAAACCAGAAATGGTTAACAGTATATACAACCAAGTTCACGTTTCCTTAAGCTCCGATTGCATTGATCGAGTTTATTCGTTATTAAGTACTAAATTCGTTTTATGTAATAGACCTATTTACTTACACGCCACGTGTTGAAAAAATACTGTTCACCCGTGATTAAAATTGACGGCCAGGCTACTTATGTCGCTATTCGTTAGCTTTTTTGCACTCCGGCGTGTAATATCGCATTGTGTATTTGACATGGCTAGTAATCGACACTAGCAAAGCCGCTAGTGTGCTAGAGACTAGTTGTGATTGCGAGATGTCTAAGACTGTACATCACGCAGGTGTTGTTATTATTTCTCATTTATTGCCTCAGGGATTGGAAAAAATTAAAACTTATTTACAACAGTCCAAATGTTTTATATTTCAAAGTAATGGATATTGTTCGTAAATTTTTAAAAAATCGTTTATATTTTAGATTCTGAACGGAGTGATGGAATCTATTGGTTTTACAATGATGTATGTTTTAGATTCTGAACGGAGTGATGGAATCTATTGGTTTTACAATGATGAGTGTTTTTTTTTTATTTATTTTTTATTTTTTTTTGTGTCTGACGACACCTTTTATGGCAGTAAAAATGCTTCGACTTGCTTATGTAGTAACTTTTCTAAAAGGAAAGTGAATCTAGTTGGTACTTTGGGGGTTTCAATATTATTTAAATGCGACGGGAAAAACCCTAAAAAATTAAGGGAAAAACGGGGAGTTTTTACGCAAAACCAGTTTTCGACAAAAACAAATTTTTTATTTTGCTATAACTCAAAAACTAATCGATGTAAATACTTGAAATTTTCACCAAATGTTTAGATTAGCGTTCTCTATACACCGTTAAAGTATTTCAAAGTATTTTGACTTTAATTGAGCTATTTATAGACAATTGAAATTTTCAATTTTTTTAAGTACTTTTTTTTTAAAATAACGATAAAATTTTTTTGGCTGCCCGGAAAATCTTGAAAATTTAATACAAGGTTTCTTATAAGTTGTTCCTTAACTGACAAAAAAAAATCTAAATCGTAAGTCACAATTTTTTTTATAAGTGCTCAAAGTTCCAATTTGTATAAAATGTGTAAAAATCACGATAATTTGCAAGTTATTTTGTAGATAAAAATTCATAACATTTTTTCTGTTTATACTTAAGGTTCAAAATTTTCACACTAGGTTGTCTATAAAGGTTGTCTACTCTACAAAAATCTTTAAAAAAATTTCTACCGGACTTAGAGGAAAAATTTTTATGACTGTTTGAAATTTAAATATTTATGAAATTGCATAAAATAGCGATTTATTCTCAAACGATTTTTAATATTTGTTATAATTCAAAATTTTTTTTTATAAGCGTTTGAACAGCGAATATTGACATAAAATTACATGTAAAATATAATATAATGTATAATATTCTAGACTGACAAAGATATCGGTTTTTTTTTTTAAAATGCTCTAACTCAAAAACGAAAAACCGCAAACAACTTGAAATTATCACCAAATCTTTATATTGACGTTTCTATACATGGTTAAGTTTTCAATGTATTTTGACATATTTTGACTTATTTATAGACAATTGAAATTTTCGATTTTTGTAAAATTTTTGTTTTTAAACATTTATAAAATTTAATTGGTTGACCAAAATCTCTTGAAAATTTAATACAAGGTTTCATAATAAGTTAAAATTATCGTAACTAAAAAATATCGGTGATCGGTTTACTCAAATTTTTTTTATAAGCCCTTAATGCTAAAATTTGTATAAAATGTGGTAAAAATCACGAAAATTTGCAAGTTATTTTGTAGATAAAAATTCATAAAAATTTTTCTGTTCATACTTAAAGTTCAAAATTTTAACAATAGATTATCTATAAGCTAACTCTATAAAAATCTTTGAAAAAATTTCTACCGGACTTAGAGGAAAAAATTTTATGACTGTTTTAAATTTAAATAATTACGAAATTGCATAAAATAGCGATTTATTCTCAAACGATTTTAAATATTTGTTATAATTCAAAAAGTATAAGCCGCAGATTTTTGAAATTTCTACCAGCTTTTAAGATTGGCACTTCCTTTATGACATATTTTTTTCAAAATATTATATTGATTTTTAAGCCACTTATAGGCATTTAAAATATTCGATTTTTTTACATTTTATTTTTATAATCGATGATAAAAAAAATTTGGCTCATACAAAATATTTGAAAACTTAATAAAAGATTTCACAGAAGTAGTTCTTAATGTCATTCAAAAATTATTAAAATCCATACGCACAATTTTTTTTTATAAGCGTTTGAACAGCGAATATTGATTGTAAATTAATGTGTATGTGTTTGTGTGTGAACTTATTTGTTATTTTACCTGATCACTGGATACAAGCAATGTATAATTATAATAATTTAACTCTCACGCACAAGATTTCAAACCATTGATTTCATATGACGTAGGAATTGAATAACTCGAAGCTATAAATATGAGGGGGGATATAGATTTTTAACTTTCTACCATACGAAGTGAATGATATATAGTAAAACAATAAGTTGATATTTTCTCTTAATTATTAATACGAGTACATAGACATTAGGCACACATATAACAATGAAAACTCTTCCCAACCTTGTCACACTAAAGTCGACTTGTAAGACAAAGATTACGAAATTATTGCACATCTTACTTGACAATCGACCCATCTATATCGAATTCATCAGTTATGAGATGTAAAACCAATATCTGACATTCATCGCTATACAACTCTGGTTTTAATGAAACTTTTCAGATATTTATAATTATTATTGCAGTGAGTGATGCAAAAAAAATTTTAATTTTCAACTCTTGTTTTAAAAGCTATACATTTGATTGTAAAATACTAATGTTATTTTAGGTAAACTATTATTTAATATCAGTAAACATTTGAAAATTGAATCAACTTATAAATATAATTTTTTTTTTTTTTTTTAGATTTTATAACTTTGAATAAAAATGCCGGAATTCCTTGTTATACCTAACAAGTATGAAGAAACCAGATTGTTCAATGATTATAACATGAATAAGGAACAGATAAAAGTTGATGTTTCTAATATCAGAAAATGGATTGTGTCTCAACCTCATTTACCCGAGTTTCCTGAATACAAAAATGGTAATTTTCACCTTAATGATTATTTTTAAGTAACTATACATAAAGTTAACAAAAAAAAAAAAAAAAAAAATTGTAAATGCAATTGTAAAATGAAAAATTATTGAAAAACGGTAAAAACTGATGATTTTTTGTATTATCATTGATTATAATATTTATAATCAATGGCATTATCTGTAATTGTTTTCGAACACAATTGACATTATACACACAGCTTATATATAATTTAGAGTAATTCAATTTTTGAAACATCGGTTGTAACTTATAAAAATCAAAAACTAAACATATTTAATGATTGAAATAACATGAACGAACATTTTTCAGATGAGATAAATTTTTGGATTGAGGGTTTCCTACGGTTGACAAGAAATAACGTCGAAAAGACAAAATTAGCAGTAGATAGTCATTTTTGCTTGAAGACGTTGTTCCCACAGGTTTATAGTGTCAATGATTTACAAGATTACGTAAAAAGTGACGTATATGAGTATCTGTAAGTATAAAAATATTAACAGTGCAAAATGTAAGTAGAATTATATATCGCAATAATTATAATTCAAATTCAGTGAGTTTTCTGTTTTGACATATCATATTTATCACATGTTCGAAACCTTCGCTCTACATGAAATGTAAAAATTTATCGTTTTTGTTTTAAATAAAAATATGTTTCGCACTAGTATATTATATTATGGTTTCATTTTATGCTGAAATATATTCGCAAGTGTATGGTCGTGCACGCATTCAAATCGTAGCTCTAATAACCATCCCTACAATAAAAATCTGGTTGAAACCACTTTTTTGATTAAAATAATCTCACATTCGTTTTATTGTTAGTTTTCGGTCATCCGAACACGCGTGATTGTTTTGCGATATCATAATAATATAATTGCAAACATATCGAGACATTTTTAAAATATGTTTTGAACATTGGATCTGTTCCACAGGACTATGGTAATGCTACCCAAACACACACCTGACGGTCTGAAAGTTATGTACTACAGTTTTGATTCGCAAAATACCCATTTGTTCCGGCCGATTGAGATTTACAAGCGGATGCGATTAATGTTGGATATTTATCAAAGGAAAGGTATCGATTTCACAGGTATCCATGTCGTGATCGATACCAGGAATTTAACTTTGACACATATAAGTCAGTTTGACTTGTTTCAGTTGAAGAATCTCATTAAACTCGCCCAGGTTTGTGCAGACGTCTATTTATCAATTATATATTGTCAAGATTTGCTTAAACCGTTTTAAATTCTTGTATACCGTTTGGTATAAAGCATAATTCTAATAATGCAAACGTTGTAAATATGAATAATTTTCGTTATAAGGTGACTTACATAAATATCGATCCATATACCCCTTCTTGTTAAGTTCACTAATATTGGTATTCTATCCAATTATGTAATCCGCGTGATTTGACTGCAATAACCCACATATTTCTTATATTGTTCAAAATAATTTATTTTTATTTTTTCCCCAGTAGTTTTGCTACCTATAAATTAAAGATTAGTTTAAAATATATTTTCGACATTAATTCAATAATAACTAAGAATCAACAAATCGTTCTTGTTTTAGTGAAAATTTATGTCGTAGTTAGCTCAATAACTATATACTCAAATATCAGTAACATAGATAATATAGGACGTATTCTATATCAGTCAATAGACATTTTAATAATTTTTAACAGTATACATAAATAAGAATTACATCACTTATTGTTAATTTACAGAAAGCATATCCTCTACGTTTGAAACATACTCATATTATGTTCCCGCCGAGTTTTATCGACTTGGTTAAAAACATTATGAAGCCGTTTGTATCGAAAAAAATGTTTGCCAGGGTAAGAATTGAGCTAATTATGTACAAGCGTATATTTTATACAGCATAAAATTTGTTATTATTAACAAAGCTTTGTATTATTTTGTTGTAGTTATCTTTCCACAAGAACCTCGAATCTCTCTGGCAACACATACCTAGAGATATACTTCCTGAAGAATACGGAGGATATAATGGAAATTTAGATATGGTTAAAGGTAAAATTAACCAAATACAGTATTTAAGAATTTGATTTCAAAAAATTTGTTATTAGTTATTTATAAAATTCAAAAGTTACACATCACGGTTAGAGAACCGTGTAATGATTTATTAATTTTTTTCAAATATTGTAATCAATTTAATGAGTATAGGTTTTTGTTACAGCGGAATGGAAGGCGTTGATATTAGAGAACCAAGAGTGGTTTTTGTCTAGTATAAATTATAAATCTGACGAGTCGAAACGGCTGAAAAATAAGAAAAAATCTATTTCCTATGAAAAATTCTCTTTTAAAAATTTGGTTTTCGACTGAACGATTTTAAAAATTATACCGTACCAACATTATTTTAAGGATCCTCTTTATTATATGTGATACCTACTTTATTGTTATTGTACATAGTTATATTAGAACAAGTTTATTTTATTCCTTAATACTATAATTTACTATTTAATATAGTTCATTTTTATTTAAAAATAAATATGTTTAAAATGTATTGTTCCATCGTTAGTTTCATTTCAAGGAATCTCAATTATAAATAATACAAATAGATGAACTAATTATTTTTAAATGTAAAGAAATTCGTATAATGTTACAAGTAGTATTTTTTTATTCCTGTGAAATAAATATAATAAAAATGTGTTTTATCTTGTTAATATATTCATGAATAATAAAAATTCAATAAGTAAACTGTAAAGACCTACGATTTTTTTAATTGCATAAAACTTCAGTTTATTTAAAACTCATCTGCAGTCATTATTATTACGTTGGTAGGCTGAATGGATAGAACTGACTTCTGAATTTGATAGCAATATATCTTCACAGATATATGCTTGAGGTTGACGACCTCCTCTTTCCACCTTATTTAATGTGATTTTATGTACTTTTATTTACAATATATTCATAATTCTTAAATATTAATTGGTAATAAAAAACTAACATTATTATTAATATTTAGATACTAATTTTCTTTTTTCTTTTTTGTTTGATTACAAACAATTTAATAATATTTTACAAAAAAAAAAAAAAATTATGAAAACATGAATATTTCAAATATCTATTGATAAATAGATAAGTTAACTATTGATAAATAATACTACATATGCATCACAAAACCATAAAATTGTAATAGTATGGTAAAGGGTTTCAGTTATTGGCACCTTAAGAAATAATAAAGTTTTAAATCAGTGTATTTAATCTGTTACCATGGTTGAAATGTTTTTACCATTTCCTATCAATAAACATTATTGTTATTTTTTCAGTTTTGTAATCAGAATTTGTATAGGTTTGAAAATTGTATACAAAATTAACAAAAAATACAGTTATTGGCACCTTATTGTTTAAATGAAAAACATAAATGCATTTTAAATTATACTTGTAAGCTGTAAATGTTCTTAAGATTCAGAATCAACTGAATATCACTACTGAATATACGTCTTACCTTTTTTTAACGTTTGATCAGCATCTACTTTTGATTTAAATATTGTATAATGTCGGTTATAAGACAATACAATTCGACGCAAATATATGTAGGACAGTGTTACCAATTATTAAAAAAAAAAAAGAACCGGATGGGCCTCGCTCTGCTGTACAGTTGGGGTTAGGAGTGCACCTCGTTTATAGGATAGGTCATTATTACAATGGATTTGTTAAATTTGAATGCATTGATAGATATCATTGTATACGAATAACGAATCTTAACGGAGTTAATATGTTTGTCTAGGATATAATACATTGTTATTTATAAATATTGTAAAAAGTATATTTTATTTTGAAACGATAAATATATTTTTCAATTAGGATGGGTTGGCAGTTGCAAACAGCGACATAGTTAAATTATTTAAAAATAATGCATGTAGTTATTATAATAATACCTTATATTAACATATAGTTTAAATATTTTAATGTTTATATATGTGATATCGTATAATGTATGTTGGTCATTACTAGGGTGCGGATTTATATGTATTTAAAATTAAAAAATATGTACATATATATGTATTTATTTTTATCAAAATATGTAATAAAAATACAAGATATGTAAAAAAAAAGTTTTTATTCTTGAAAAAAAATTATAAATAAGTATTTAGGTACTATAAATAAGTAAATAAATAAATAAATAAACTTATAAATACTATAAGTATTTAGGTACTATAATTAGCCGCTATAAAAACGTATTGCGTCCTAATCGACGTCGATTTACTTTTGACAATCTCAAAAAGTATATGATCGTACATTGTTTTGTTGACGACGAAGAAGATCTCAACTCCAACGAATAAATACTTGATTTGAGTGTATTCCTAATTTATGTTAATAATCTAATGTAGTTGTATAATTTATATTTAAGTACCTATATTTAAGTACAGCATTGCAGCACAGTGTCGATAATATGCGATAACGTCGATAACGATCACATAAAATGTATAAATATGTACATTGTACAATATTAAGCTTTGCCATGATTAAATACCTATAATTGTTAGCCATATATGATTGTATGGTGAGGACTATGGAGAGTTGCAACTCGTGACTATTATTAGCACACGGACGAACTTGAGAAAATAACACATAAGCGGCGATACATTATAAATTCTGTAAATAGCTCAATATTTAACAAAAATATGTAATATCAATAAAATATGTAAAAATATGTAATTTAGATTAAATATGTAAAAATATGTAAAATCAACCATAGCTTAAAATAATCAGGTAGTCCTGTAACATATTTCTGTAAAGGAATCATTCGAATATTATCATTCACGACAAATATGTAAATACATACAAATCCGCACCCTAGTCATTACACATGTTGACGACGTTGACGTTGATACTTGATTGCGACTTTTAAAATTAACAATGGATTTATGTAATTGATAAATTAAATAATTTCAACATCTCCAAAATTTTTTAGTTACGATAATTTAAACTTATTATAAACCTTGTATTCAATTTTCAAGAGTTTTCGGTCTGCCAATTAAATTTAATAGATGTTTAAAAAAATTTTTTTACAAAAATCGAAAATTTAAATTGTCTATAAATAAGTCAAAATATGTCATAATACTTTGAAAACTTAATCATGTATAGAGAACGCCAATATAAAGACATTTTAAAAAAATGTAATTTGTAAAAACGTGATTTTGCGTAAAATGTCCTGTTTTTTCGTAATTTTTTATTGTTTTTTTAAAAAGTATTGTAAAAGTTGGATTTTTGACTTGCCATCTACATTCACTTTCCTTTCAGAAAAGTTGCTGTTTAAGCAAATTGAAGCATTTTTACTGCTAAAAAAGGTACGTCAGACACAAAAAAAATAAAAAAAAAACCATACATCATTGTAAAACCAATAGATTCCATCACTCCGTTCAGAATCTAAAAAATGTTACTGCATGTAATAATTATAATAATACTATTATTTATTTTATATTTATTTAACCATATTTATTAATATCTGTTGCTATGATTTATTTAATGGTCCTTTTTATATTTATCGTTTCGAAACCAATAAACAACAACAGAGTTACCATACACTTATTATTAGTGTTCTTTAGTCTTAAGCAGTGCTGTAATGGAGCGTATACGGCGGTATACACCGTATACTTTCTGAGCATAACTAAAAAACACCGCATACCTTCTAATTACGGTCGTTTACTCTCTGTTGTAGTAAAATAATATAAAATTACATACATTTATGCATGTACAAAGTAAAAAGTAATTAAAAGTTAAAGTAATAATACAACAATATTAATTAAAAAAAAAAAAAGGTAATGTGTTTATTTCAATTTGTTGACACTATGTATTTTATATATTTATACCAAAACACCTAATGATGATTGGTTATAACTTAAATAGTATACCCTCTGCTTTTTTCACTACTACAGCACTGGTTTTAAGCAACATACATACACAAATACACACGAACACGCACCACCACCTAACGTAGTTCGTCAGATTTGCGCGGCGATCCCAACTATTCTTGAGCTTCTTACATATAGCGTGTCCGAACAAGTTGGTAATTATCGTTTGTAGATGGTAATGAGCGTGCAGTTTCGTAAGTGTCCGGTGTAAGTATAATATTATGTGCACTATCGGCTCGTGCAATTAAACCATTTTATTCATATTATTATATTGAATTTAAACAATTTTATTTTTAAATACATAATACAGTCGCATTCGCTTAATAGGGACACTCCATAAAAATGTAAACCGGGGGATAAATAGGTAGAGTCCCGAACGAACGTATTATATTTAGGTAATTTAACATCGTTTATAGGGTACAAATCTTTGGTTACAAGGAACATTTAATAATATATACTTACCTACTTTTTTATCGAAACTGTACCTAATTGTCTTATATCTATGTTTACTATCTATGGCTGTGGTTTTATATAATAATCTTATGTTTAAATAATAACAATTACCTGCAGATTTTATTTTGCTAATCATTTCTTTATCTTCAAATACAACATATTCCGTGAAGATAATGGAGCCGACTTGCCCGTGTACAAAATTACTTAATCGATAATCGTTAGTTCACGTTTTTTCGGCTTTTTGTTTGTACATATTTACAATATCATAATATGTATTAAAAATAATAATTTTTAAACAAAATATAAATTAAGTGTTTATGCTTTTTATAATAAATTTATAACAATGCACTTTGATAGTTTTTTACATTTTTTTTTTTTAATCGGTTTATTGGAACAGTCAGATAATGGTAACAAATAGAATACTGCTCTATGTATTCTCATTAGGCATATTCGACTGTATATCATAAAAATTGAAGAAATTCTTTTAGACTTAATAATATTAATAATAATTTTTTACGATAACGGTCTCGGGTGGGTTTCTTTAAAATGTTAATTAAAGGTTTTGGAAAGGTTAATGTTCAATTATTTAGCCAAGATTCATATTCATCCATATTTAGTTATCGGTTTGGTTTCAGTGTCTGATAATAATCAAAAGTTAATTACATTTTAAATTTGGATTTTAAAGACATAACCAATATTTTTTCTAATCAGAAATCTCAAAAGAAATATTTAATAGCTTTGTAAGTTTACGGAAAAACTGAAATGCCTCATTGCTTTGAGCGCATCGCATTATTGCGTCCGACATACTGATGCCGCACTGCATTGGTGTGCACCATTCTTTAAAATATATCACTATTTCGTATATGAATTATAAATCTAATAAAACTATATAAAAAATAAAAACTTATATAACAAAACTATCTTCTATAATTGATTCATCGTCGCCTAGACGGAACTGCTGAAGCTGTGAGGATGAAATGTAGTCTGTAATTTTGTTTCACGATGTAAAGACCACTAAGAAAGGATTTTCAAAAATTAAACTTCTAAAATGATTAAAAGGGGTTAAAAATTGGAAATATAATTATAATTATATAATAGTAATAATAATAATTTATAATGTAAAAAGAATAGTAAATCATGAGGAATTATAATGTTGATAAAGATCATAAAGAAGGCAGTTGCTTACTTTAATTTAATCATTTTATTTTATTTATTTACTTTATATTAATTTTTAATGACAGAGTTAGTCATTATAAATTATACTTAAATCCAAACATAATAATAATTTATATGAACAAATATAAATAATGTACTTTTTATAGGGAATTATTAATCCAATAGGTTTAGATATTTATAAATGTATACTTTCTGAAATCTATCATATTTTTTTGAGTGAATCAAAAATTACAAATTATTTACCATATCACTAATTTTATGAATAATGGATAAAATAGAATTAAAACAACTAAAATTGCTTATTTCATAATAAGTTTATTTTCAAATAACCAAGTTAAATGACACGAGTAAAGCATTTATCTTAATAATGTAATGGAATTCAATAGTTTAGTAATAATTTATTATACTCCAATAAATGTGAGTCACATTTAATGTTTTGGTATTAAACGAAGTATCAAATAATAACAAAAGGTTGTACATAATAACTGGTGGCACCATGATCGATGGTGATATTGAATAATAAATCTAATAATGTAATAACAAATACGTTTTCAACTGAAAAACGAAAATCATTAACGCATCAGTAACATGTTCTGCGCCATTTATTAAATATCAATTATATATATATATATATATATAAAAAAAAGATAATATATAATAAAAATTTGATGATTAGTAGAACGAAGTATATTTTATACATTATTATAGGATTGTTATCGATTAAGTGTTTGTATTTACTAAGTTTTTTTACTAAAATACGTTATTGAGCTTTGTATGGTTGTGGTATCTCATAAAATGGCTTGCAATTTCTTTTTAGCTATTTTGGAGTAAATTATGTCAATGGGCTTCGTCTTGTCGTACAGAGCTGGTGCTTGGAAAATTATGAGGGCAGTGCCGATGAGACAAGCCAACGTGAATATCCACAGGAACAATCTGTCTAGGACCATTGCTACGTACTGCCAGTCCTCAATGATCTATGGGGGAAAATGTACAATTATAATGCGATTTATCAACTATCATAAATTATATTTTATTCCAATATTTGAGTCCACTTTTGACTAGTTTTAACATAATTAGCAAGTATATTGTAATAGAAGAAATTTATTTGAACAAAATACGTAACTATATAATAATGAACTTATTTAATTTAATAGTATTTCATGTACATTTATAAATATATAGAATAACGTTTTCTGACCAATTTATTCTAAATTGCCTAGCAAGAATCGCTGTAGTTATGAGGATGAAATTTCGTCTGTTGTTTTATTTCATGATGCTCAATAAGAAAGAATTTCTAAAACTCAACCTCTACTAAAATGGTTAAAATGGGCTAAAAAATGGAAATATGATTTCATATATTTATAAAGCTATATTTTTTTAAAGAAGGATATTGAATTTTAAATATTATGTTTGGTAAGATTATTGGAATCTGAGCTTTTTTCATTAAAGTTACATTGTTAATACGTAAATTAATTCACTAACATAATAAGTTAAGTAGCCTCAATTAGGCCTTCTTAATCTTATATAACAAAAATTTCGCAAACTTACATAATAATAGAAAGAGCCATATGAACTTAAAATCTCATTTTGAATTTAAAGGAGCTATAACAATTGACAATATTTTCGTTTTATTGGAGTGCTAATAAATCACATTTTAAATTATTAAAAAAAATATGTCCCGTATCTTTGACACTGAATGGTAGTAACCTTGATATACGAATTTTTGGATAGTTGTATGCTGATAAGTTATACATAATAAAAATCTCCACGATGTATATGATTTTGCACGAACATTTCCCCAGCCCCCCCTTTTTTAAATGTTCATATTTTTTTTTCATCTAAACATAAGTATGCCATTAGTGTGAATTTGTGCGACTGTTTCCAGAATTCGTGCGAAACCGGTTATAACCAAAAAATACGATTTTTCGGTTTTGGATTTTCCCTAGCCCTTTATTTTATTATTTTATAATTTTATTTATTATTTTATTCGTTATTTAAGATTCTGAACGGAGTGATGGAATCTATTGGTTTTACAATGATGTGTGTTTTTTTTTTATTTTTTTTTTTTGATTCTAAACGGAGTGATGGAATCTATTGGATTTACAATAATGTGTGTTTTTATTTTTATTTTTTTTTTTATTTATTTTTTTTATTTTTGTGTCTGACGACACCTTTTTTGGCAGTAAAAATGCTTCGATTTGCTTATGTAGCATTTTTTCTGAAAGGAAAGTGAATCTATTTGGTACTTTGGGGGGTCAAAAGTAAAAAACTTTCAATATTTTTTAAATGCGACGGGAAAAACCCCAAAAAAATAAGGGAAAAACGGGAGTTTTTACGCAAAACCAGTTTTCAACAAAATCAAATTTTTTATTTTGCTATAACTCAAAAACTAACCGATGTAAATAATTGAAATTTTCACCAAATGTTTAGATTAGCGTTCTCTATACACCGTTAAAGTATTTCAAAGTATTTTGACTTTAATTAAGCTATTTATAGACAATCGACATTTTCAATATTTTTAAGTAATTTTTTTAAAATAACGATAAAATTTTTTTGGCTGCCCGGAAAATCTTGAAAATTTAATACAAGGTTTGTTATAAGTTGTTCCTTAACTGATAAAAAAAAATCTAAAAACGTAAGTCACAATTTTTTTTTATAAGTGCTCAAAGTTCCAATTCATAAAATTTTTTCTGTTCATACTTAAGGTTCAAAATTTTCACACTAGGTTATCTATAAGCTACTCTTCAAAAATCTTTAAAAAAATATCTTCCGGACTTAGAGGAAAAAATGTTATGACTGTTTGAAATTTAAATATTTACGAAATTGTATAAAATAGCGATTTATTCTCAAACGATTTTAAATATTTGTTATAATTCAAAAAGTATAAGTAACTCAAAAATAATTTATAACTCAAAAACGAAAAACTGAAAAAACTTGAAATATTCACCAAATTTTTATATTGACGTTTTCTATACATGGTTAAGTTTTCAAAGTATTTGGACATATTTTGACTTATTTATAGACAATTTAAATTTTTGATTTTTCTAAATTTTTCGTTTCAAAATAAAATATACGTATTACAATATTTATAAATAACATTGTATTATATTCTAGACAAACATATCATCTCCGTTCAGAATCGTTTTTCGTATACAATGATACCTATCATTGAATTCAAATTTAACAAATTTATTATAATGACCTACAGGGGCGGATTTAACAATTTTTCGCCCTATGCCAAATTAAATTTGCCGCCCCTATCTAAAAAAAACTTACTTCCTCTTTAATAAAATATCTTCAAATAAATAAATTTTTTCAATACCTACCTAATATGCAATTTTTGCTTATTATAGAATTACGAGACATTTCTTAAACAATAAGATAAACTATAATACAATACTATCGTCGTTGTTGTAGACGAGTTCCTAGGAAAATATAAATATTATTTTGCTAAAAATAAACAAATTCAAAATCCACAATTTCAAGATTTTGAAGTGATAAATACAATTTTAAAAATTATGTACCTAATTTTAAAAAATCAAAATAAATTTTCAACATAATTTTGCCGCCCTCCAAAATTTGCCGCCCTATACGGCCGCATAGTTCGCAGTGCCTTAAATCCACCCCTGATGACCTATCCTATGAAGAGTCGCACTTCACCCCCAAGTGTACAGCAGAGCGAGGCCCATCCGGTTCTTTTTTAAAATACACTCAATGAAAACAAACTCTTTTATTATTACATAAGTATATAACAAAACTTTAATTTTTAAACTGTATATAATAAAAATTCACAAAATACATTTTTAGATTCATTAACCGAAATCGGCTTTTTATTTAGATCATCAAATAACTGCCAATTTCTATTCCCTCTTTTGGCATAAACATTTTTTGGAAATAGTCACAAAAATTCACACTAATGACGCACTAATGTTTGGGGGAAAAAAATTTTGAAAATTGTTGTTTTTTCTTTGAGGGGGGGCTGGGGAACATTTTTCCAGCCCCCTTCTATATTTTTTAATTTATAGTTAAACCGGTATCGCACAAATTCTGAAAGTAGTCACACAAATTCACACTAATGGCATACTTATGTTTGGACGAAATAAAATATGAAAATATAAAAAAGGGGAGGCTGGGGAAATGTTCGTTGATTTTTCACTATACCAGGGGTGGCGAACCTAGGCACGCGTGCTAAAAGTAGCACGTTGGTTAAATTCCAATTTCACGAGTCATTAAAATATAATAAAATGTTTATCTAAAAAAAAAATAATGATTTATAGGTATAATTTTTAGTGTGAGATATTTGGATAATCAATTGTATATGCTTACAAATAAATGTAGACCTAATAAAATGTGTATAATTATAGCCTGCTTTTTCGTTATTATTATTATTTTTTTTTTAATTCGCGAGCATATTTCATAAAATTTGGTTTTAAATGTTGGCACTTGACCCAAAAAAGGTTCGCCACCCCTGTACTATACTCTATACGCGTTTTTTCTATACAGGTATTAAAAAAAATAATATAGCATATAATAAAACCTGTTTTCAATGTACGTTTATTTTATCAATAATTTATTTTATTTTATCATACTATTTTATACCAGTTAACTTTGTATTTATTATCTGATTATTAAATACTTGAAACTCAAAACTCGAGCATCTAATCAAATCTAATTACAAAATGTTGAAGTTAATTTAATGACGTTCAGTACAATATTACGTAAACGTAATATTTCAAATCACTTAAAAATGATAATCATAATATTGTGTATTTTGATAGCTTATGATAGCCGTGAAACTTAAGAATGTATGGGTTTATCGCAATATTGGAGTTTATATTACTCATGTATAGATGTTATAATGTTTATATAACTGCATCAAGTGAGGTTCTTAAACTTTATTTGTTATGTTTTTTACAATTGTCTTTGGTCCGGATAAATAAATCCCGGGAAGTTGTATTCGAAGCGTACGTATATAAATTCTACTGATAAAATTTGTTGTTCCAGTGGTGTTGGTATACATTATTCTTATATAGACGCTTGTGTGCCTGGATTTGGGTGAAATATTCAAGGATTTATTTCTCCCATATATTAACTATTTCGACCCATTCCTTTGGATAATTATTTTTCGTTTACACTATGTCGTCATTAAGTTACTTTATTCTACATACATTTGAAACTCAATCGACGTGTTCAAAGGTAATTATATTATTTTTTTTTGTTTGAAATCGAGTGTAAAACTCGGAGAAAAAACTAAAAATCTTTGAATGACGAAAAAAAAAAAAAAATAATAATAAAAGCAACAGGTACCAATATTGTCCAAGTTTTTACACCCACCTCGTCAAATTTATCTTGGTTCTTTACATGTTGAGCAATAAACTTGGCGTCCTGAATGGTTTGCATGGCTGGATCGGGCTTGGTACGCTGTTGGTCAACCGGACACCCGTGCTGGTGATGCTGGTCAACTGGACACCCATGCTGGTGATGCTGGTGATGGCTTTCGAATGTCGGGCTGGCCAGCCCGTCGTCTGTGGTCGTTGTAGGGCTGATCATATCGTCGTATTCGTCTTCGACCTCTGCTTCGATCGCGTCCTCTTCTTCGTCCGAAGCCATATTTACCACAGTGTCGTTGGACCCGGCCTCCGCGCCCGCTCCGGTACTCACGCCAGCCCCGCCGCCCACACATATGGCTCTGGTGCCGCAGTACCTGGTCGGAAAAACAAAATATATAATCTTGATAACATACCAGTAAAATTTTCGATGATTTAATACGGAATGTGTTTATCTTGCTTATTTGGATTTTTTAAACTCAAATTAATTTGTGTTAAATTATGGCTTATAACCAGGGCTCGGGACTTATATCACTTAAAATCATTAAAAACATCATTATAAGCACTCAAATAAGCATTTAAAAAACTTAAATTTAAACAAAAATATTTAATTAACAAAAAAAAAAAAAATAATTATTTAAAATAGGAAACATAAGCAAAAATTTCTAAATTTTTTTTTTACATGAACACAATAAAGTACTGACATATTTTGAAAACTGTGTTTAATATAAAATTAAAGATTACCAAATATATTAAAAAAAAAAATCTTTGTATTATAAAAAAACTTAAACTTTGTCTTTCGAGATAATTTGCCTTATTGTTTATGGATTTTCCAAGGCATTTTGTAAAAATAAAATGTAAACAATATTGAGGAAGAACAAAAATCTAGGAGAGGTCAGTAGCCTACGTCATCGTTTATAATTAAGCAGAGATATGTAAAAAAAAAACAAAAATAGTCAGAAAAACAGGAAGTAAGCATTTTTTTAAAAATCGTCGAAAAAAGGAAAAAAAAAAGCACTTTTAAATTTCATAATTGAACGTTTTATAAGATGACATACACATTCATAACTCTTTGCTACTTTTTATGTCAAACAATTAAAATAAGTAAAATGCTATAAATCCTAAGCCCTGCTTATAACCATCGAATTATCGAAAGATATTAACAAACATTTTCATAATTAAACTAAGAAGCGGCAAGTTAGGTTGTGATGGCAATATGAAATCGCCTTTAATTACTCTTGCATAAAAATTAGATAGTTTACGCTCTGCAGAGTATTACGCATATGTATTACAACCAAGAAATTCATACATGATTTATTGTGTGCCCAATG
The DNA here is from genome assembly GCA_034509805.1 of Sipha maydis. Lineage (NCBI taxonomy): Eukaryota > Metazoa > Arthropoda > Insecta > Hemiptera > Aphididae > Sipha > Sipha maydis. The sequence goes on from JASXSY010001726.1 coordinate 90,756, forward strand.
TGAATAAAATCTATAGATCAATAATTTTAATGTTTTCACGTATTAATATAATATGTATTTAAGTATATTCATGATAATATAAGTACATAAATAAAATAAAAAATAAAGACTTAACGTGTTGTATTATAAATAAAAATGTTTTCTATAACTTAATTTTTTTTTTTAATTTAGTCTCTGACTTATTCGAGTTATAATATTCCACTGCATCGATGCACCAAAAATAATAATATTAAAATATATCTAGTGGACGTGTATTTAGTTGTTCGGTACCGTCATGTATCGTATGAAAATTTTGGATATTATGAAACGTTGATATTAGGAGAAATGTCTTAATACTTATGTTAAACTGTGAATGATATATCTAAGCCATACGAAATAATAATAAAAAGGAAAAATGTCTATAGCCGAAAAGCTCGATGGAAATTTTGATCTCTCTGATTGAATGGTTTATACAAACGAATTTAATTATAAGTAGTAATTTAATTTTATCAAAACTCAAACACGATCGAAAAATATTACAAATGATTCGTGTTATTATGATTTTTTTGTTAGAAATATATTTGACACTATTTTCGAGTATGATTAAAGTATGATTATAGTTTCGAATATCTACAATTGATAAATCATGTAATATAGCACAGATAAAATAACTAATATTTTATTGGTTCACCTAGAGTATTTGTTATCTAACAGATTTTTAGTGCTTCGTTTTACTAGTACTGGCCAATGGCAATGCAACTGTAGCATGATAATACAAAAATGATGCTCTACTTACTTAGCAGTGTTAGATTATGTTTAATCGACTGATATCGTCGATCTAATAAAGCAAGACACAAGATGTTTAATGAGCATCAGAATTTTCCATTACCTGGAAGTCGGCAACGGCGGTGGTATGTCGTAATCAAAACTGTAACCGCGGTTGTACCCCAGGTATTTGTTGATCTCAGACGGCACGTCGAACACGCCCGGCAGTATTTCACCGTGCTTCTCATCATTATCGTCCTCGTCAATCGAATCTCCTTTTTTGGGTCGTTCGATGAACAGCACTTTGGGCAGTATTTGGATGAACAACTTTACTACCCACGGTCTCATCTTATGCGTTACCGGTGATCTACGATAATGAAACAGAAGATTTAATGACCTACGATAAACGATAAGTACTGAAATCACCATTACATGCAATTAAACAAAAAGTTTTTTTTTTGTTTTTCAGAATATGAGGCTTCTCATTGCGTCACAATCGATGAGGAGAAATGAGCGTTTGATAAAAAATGTTCCCTTAAAATTGTATCTTAGATTCATTGGGCATAGTACCATATAATCATAGGCGGTAATAGACCTTCTTGGCAGGGGGGTCCAGAAAATATTTTAACTATCTAACTATATATACGGGGGGGGGGTTGTTAATGGGTGACTTCCCCTTCGTCCCAATAAATCCTTTTCCAATTTACTCATTGTATAGTTTTGTAATTACAAATTATAAATATAAATAATAAAAACATTTAAATTAAAAAAACCATATATATTTTACTATATTAGTCCAAATTTTTAGGCTAGTAATATCTTATATTAAAAAAAATAACATGAATTTTTGTACAATAAATTTTATTATTTTATTGCTCCATGTGTCGCTCTGGCATCAGGATTCGTTGATAATAAAATCACAGAATATATTAAATAATATAATATTTTATAAGTGTGTGTTATCATTCACAGATATTTTGGAACAAATTTCATATTGAAAAAAAATCTATTTTTTAGAGTTAGGAAACGGAGATTTAAGGAATTATGTATTAATACAGGTATGGTTCGCAGGAGGGGCAGTTGCCTACTCTGCCACCCCCGTAGTACCGCTTATGCATATAATATATAGTAATTATTCGATATATTATTAATAATAATAATCGAATAATATTCGAAATTCGTCATAGTGACGTTTGGTGGACTGGCAATTGGAGTAAAATTATGCACTGAAACCGAATCATGTTTCTTAATAATCATTGAAAACCAATGCTGGTCAAAAATTTAATACCCGACTTCAATTCTAAACTCAATATATATTAGACTAAAATGGATAAAGTATGTTATAATAATAATGGTCGCGCGTGAACGCGAATATCAAAAAAATATGAGCACGAACAATATGTATAAAAATAAAGGTCGCGCGTTGCGCGTGAATAAAAAAATGCGTGCGCAGATAATATTCGAGGCACGAAGCGGAGCAAGACGTAAAAAAAGGGGTTAATCGGTGATTAACCGTGAAGCGGAAGTTTGCATGTTAACCAGCGGAATAAGCGAACGAGTTCGTCGAGGCGATGTGATAGTACATCCATCGTGTACGACGGTCGGGATCCGAGAGCAAGCGCGGGCTCGGGCTCCAGTCGTTGGAGGTACGCGATGGAGGCGCGTCACAATGCGAGGTTGCCAACCGTGGCGAGCACTGTGGTGGTGGTCCACCACATGCGTTTTGATAAAAAGTGGAGATACCCGGTTCTTGCACCGGACCCTAAATTACGTTATCATTTATCGTTCTTATCTATTATCATACCATTAAGTTTAATTATTTATTATATTTTCCCTAATATTGTTATTCTGTGTATTAAGAGAACGATGCACCAGTGGTTTTCAGCGGTAAAAACATGTTTAAGCAGACTGAAAATATCTCGCTTGATTTTAGTTTTAGAGTAAAAAGACCTACAATAAATTTTAAAGAGAACAATTTTCCGGAGGGCACTCCGATGCGTGTTTTTGGAAAAATTCATTTTTCGAAAAGTTAGTCACTTAAAAATATTGAATTAGTCGTTTTTTCTAATCGTACTTGGAAAAATTGAAAAAAAAACATCGGAGTGCTCTCCGGAAAATGGTCTTCTTTTAATTGTATAATAGGAATTTTTACTTTAAAACCAAAATTAAGCGAGTTATTTTCAGTTTGCATAAACATGTTTAGACGCCGAAAAATATTTATTTTGTTCCGTCAGCTGCTGCTCCAAGTGGCATAACCATTTTCGTCAGCGGCTACACGCGTTACCCCCTCTCTTCAACGCAACCGTGCAAGATTGTCGCGTTTATATATACCTGCGACTTATCGCTAATGTTTATATTATAATATTTATTTATATTTATAATCCAGAACCGACCAAAAATATACCAAAATTGAAAATATTCTCATAATTCAATGACAAACTCTCAACCCACAGTCTGTTATTCATCAACAACATTCCGAATTTTATAACGACTCGTACCTATACCGTACATATCAAATCATTGATAAGAATCTATAACGTCTGTTAAATAAACAGATAGAATAAAGTTAGAATACAGATAGAACATATAGTTAAATAAACCACGCTTCCTTATAAACTATTGACGGACCGGTCCGCGGTCGTCGATTACGATTAATGGGCGTGTTAACAACGCACATCGCGTGCTTGCGCCGCGCGAAAACATCTAACAGCGTTCTCTCGGTCATTGTATACGTTTCATTTTCTGTGTAGCGTCCTCTTAATAATTTAAATTAAATATTAATGTTAAATATTACTGTAATAGTTCTTACTAAATGTTTTAAATAAAAGAATGAATATTTTTTTCTTACGGCAAAATTTAATAAATTCAATACTGACACATAATATAATATTTATTTATTTATTTTTTCTGAGCGTTACATAATATAATATATATTTATTATATTATGGATGTGTAGTTTGTTCAACTTTAAAGATATAGCATTTTGTAGAGAAAAATAATAGGTATTGGCTAGAATTCAAAATTCAAAACACCAACTTTTTGAACTGTGACATTTCTGCACTAAGATTACGATAAATTAAAGTAATTAATCTGTAATTATGTTACTTTTCAGGAGAGCCAAAAAACTATATAATTCTTGAAATTAACTAAAATAAAATATGTTGCTTGCTTATAGAAGTAACAAAAATACCATTCTTGTTTATATGATCAACAATTTAAAAAAAAAAAATCATCGGCAAAGAGGTTCTACAAATTTTGATATAAAAATCTCATTTTGTCCAAATTTCAGTTACGTGTTGTTAGAATTAAGGTAGTGATATAATATTTATAAACCAATAAATTAATTTTTATTAATAATACTAAGATTCGATATTTTTATATTTTTGTTAATAAAACGTTTTAAATATATTTTAAATTATCAATTAGATACTAAAGCAGTTTTATTTTATATATTTATGAATAAATTAATCTTATGATAATGGTATAATATACCGGTTACTTCTTACAATGACACAAATACAAATTTTTCCATTTTAAATACTCATATATTTTTTTTTTTTAACATGCTCATATGTAATTACTCTTATATAAATAATTTTGTTGTGTATATTTTATATTAACTGAATCAACCCAAGGTAATTTACATAAGACCCATTATATTACCAAGGTTGGTATAGAAATATCTTCATTTCTGTAGTTGTCGAAAACCACGCCCATATTTGGTATGATTATAGAATAAATATGAATGTGTTAAACAATAAAATTCATATACATAGATGATTTCCCTGCAGGTACACGTCGTATACTGTATGGATGTGAAATTATTTATTTTGCTAAAAACTTATTGGGCTACCAATTAATGTTTTTGTCTCTGTAATTAAATGTAAACATTTTATTTTAATTAAGTTATTCATCTATTTCATTTAAAAAACATTTCGGAGTGTGTTTAAACGACAAAGACGGATTTCTTTGTTAAATTGTGCTGATTTAGATTTTTCAAGTCCGGTTTACCACAGCGGTTTTAAATCACAGTATCCAACTATAAGGTAACTATAATAGTAATTATGTTGACAAAATTTTTTTTTGCGTCTAAATGTACCCGTGCCCAAACGGCTGCGTCTAAATGACCTCATGTCTAAATTGCTGTGTCCAAATGGCAGTGTTGAGAATAGATAACGAAAATTTCATCTAGATAAGATACAGATAATCTAACTTTTATCTAGATAATATTATAGATAATTTTAATTTTTAGTATATTTAAAGGACTATCCAAAGGAAAATTTAGAAAAAATATTATTATGGAATATTGTAAAATGATAACAATTATGAATTATGGTAAAAATAGCTTTTGATTGCTTCGCTCCGTTCGCTTCTTATCGTCGTTTTAAAATGACGCGTGACGTCACGGGTTCCATCTGTCGGCCGCCCGCCTATTGCAATACACATATTTCTTCGACGCATCGTTAGTCATTTATTTATATATTAACTTATAATACTCAAAATGAAAAGCGGTTTTCATATTACAAAATCTTAGATATTTTCCTACAACCTGATACCATCAACCTATTGAAATAATAAATATTAAACGTAGAAAACGTATATTTTATCCATAATTTATACATCTTTCCGTTTGTTTCTATTTTACAATTATTTTCCTTATCTTAGTTATTATTATTTTATAATAAACTTGTATTGTCCGTACGGCGTACACCAATACAATTTTTGTGGTAACAAGTATACTTACTTCTTTACCTACGTGAACAGTCAGGGGCGATCCCAGAGTTAATTTTCAGGGGGGTTTGGAGTGAATTTTGCCGACTTTCAAGGATAAATGTGCCGATTGTATACTAAACAATATGGTTATAAGTTTCAATGGTCTCTTTATATATTACATTTAGCGAATTCTGAAAATTACCGACTAGTACTTACAGTTGCCGACATTCGGGAGGTGTCAACCCCCCCCCCCCCGTAAAATCGCCCCTGTTACTAAGTTACATAGTCATAAGCGTGCGCAAACATTACTGGCAGGATAGTCATACCAGTGGCTCAACTACCGGGGGGGGTTGGGAGTGTCGATCACCGGGGACCACAGACTGCAGGGGACCCGGCCCAACTGAAATAATCTATTTCCGTATTTGTACATACATTTCACCACTAATATAAAAATCATGACATTTTGAGGGGTGTGAATATAATTTCACGAAGTGAATTTTATCGAAAATAAAATTATCGATTTCAGTATTATCATCTATATAGGTAGGTGGGAAGTGTTGGACTTGGTACTCGGAATTCTGATGAACTCCATAATGTTAACACTGCAATACATTTTCATAACAAATACGTTTTTATGTATTGACCTGAAACCTACTTTATAGTTACTATTTCGTAGATGAGTTAAAATTAAATTGTTATTTGAAAATTATGTTTATTTATTATTTTATTAATATCATGAATAACTAACAACACTACAACACTTTAATAATCAGCACTCCGTAGTTCGTGGTCAGTAAATTGAAGGATGTCGATTACATACGCACACGCACTACAGCCTACAGGATATACAGTCTTATCTTTTCGTACAGAAAGTTATTTTTAGTGTTTTGAGTTTTTCCAATTTTATAGCCTACGCGTACGGCACGCCGTACTATTTTTATAGTATTTATAATTAATGATACCATGAATTAAAATTAAAATTACAATAATAATTAATATTATGATTTATGATATTATTATTCTGAATTTTTGATACCTAGAATAATTTAATTTAAAAAAAATGAGTATTATTCATGAAAAATGAAAATGATTTAGATTTATTTATCTAGATAAGTAAATATGTCATCTAAGATAACCAATAGATAAATGACACAATAGTTATCTAGATGAGATAATAGCAGTTGCGGCTCGTGGTGTTGAAAATAGGTGGTGCACAAAATAATAACTAACAAGCATTTCCTATGATGTAACATATTTTTATTGGTTTTAAATAATTGATCTAAGTATCTTATAATTAATACGTAAATAATGTATAGGTATCTTATTTATAATATACATTTATCATAACTTAATAATAATTTTAATTTTAATTTTTAGTTAAATATTTGTCATGTATGTAAAGTCGAGTCTTCTCTCTTTAGATTCAGCAAAAACGTCTATAACTTTATTATTAAAATCAGGAATTTTCATAACAAATTTTTTTTTCAATTGATAACATCGCTAAACTTGATAACCTGTCTTGTTCCGTGGTATAGCGTAAAAATGTTTTTATTATTTTTAATAGTTTCACACACTCAGCGAATGTATGAGTAAGGTTTTCAGATTTTAAGAACTCTAGTAATGAAACAGCTCCAGATATATTTCTAAACTCAGATCTGCTATAAATTATTTGTAGATCAGTTTTCAGTTTTTTGTTATCAAAATATGGATACACATTTGTTGTTTAATTAAAATATTCTTCGGGGAAATGTTTAAAATATTTTTCGAAGTTTTCAATCAAAAATAAATTTGATGCTACGAGATGACCAGTCAAATCAAAACGTTCCTTTGCTTGTGATATAATAACGTCACAAACTTCTATAGCTTCTCATTTAAGTTCATCCTCTTTTTTTATTTGATTTCGCTTATTAACATTTTGAATAAAAATACTTTCACATATTTTATCAATTTCATTTCTTATATTTGAAATTATATTAGTAAAGCTATCAATATTAGTTTTTATAGTTGTAGAATCAGTTTTTCGTTTCTGTAATTAATTTTATATAATATCAAGTATTATTTTGATAAAATAGCATGTGGTGCACTTGCACCTGCGCACCTACGCATGAGCCGCCACCGGATAATAGATGAGTAATTTTTTTATCTAGATAAGTCTCAACAGTGCCATATGGGCGTGTCCAAACGGCCGCGTCTATTTAAAATAGATCGTAAGGACCGTTGCACTCACTGCATACAAATCTGCTTCCATCTTTATCTATTCTATGTTACTGTTTCTTCATCTGGTATTTTAATTTTAGCTAGTATTCTTCTCATTGGGTTTTCATTTTAATACTGTTTTCATTAAATTGTTTGACCTCCTACGTGATCAGTAGGTGGCTCTTAGTCATAGATAAAGAAAAAAATTATAAATATTTTTAACTTTTCAACCGTGTAAATTTAAATTTACTATACGCATGTTAAAAAAGTTAACATTGAACACCTGTTTTATTGAAGGTTTATTGAACTTGCTACCTATAGTTTGATTCAAAATATGTTCAATAAAAAATATTTTACTGCAATCATAAAGATTTATTTTTGATAACGATACCATAATAATAAATGAAAACAATTAAGTAAACGAACAGTATTGGTTAACTATAAACAATAATTTCTAATGCATTATTTGTAATATAATAATAAATGAAACTGTTGCGATGTCATAATTATAGATAGATCAATTTTATGTACTTTTAATTATTTTATTTTAACTTAACTGTGACAATGTAACTCCAATACAAGTTACCCTTCAAAACTGTTTTTAGAAAATACAATTTTCATAATTTTTGTCTTAATAAATTTAAATAACCGTAAAAAATTCAATTTTTTAAATAAATTAAATACGTAGAGTTTTTCATTTTTTCTTAAGTAATAGATTTATTAGGAATTGTATATAATTATGATTTATTAGAGGTATAAAAATCTATGATTTAGGTTGTAGTAATAATATACATATATATGCTGACCGCGCAGGATCACGAGGTATGGAAATTGTGAAGGTTAATTAATTATATTAGTTAATGAATGTAAGCTGTAAATTTAGACAAATCAGTAATTTTTATTTAATTCATGTATTCATTGATCATACTCTCGCGACGGTACGGCGGTGACACTACGGGCGCCTTCACACGTAGCCATTCGGCAGCGCTTCTTAGCAGGCCTCTTTCACACAGTCCGTTTCTTTAACGGCAACGGAAACGGTTCGGATAAAAATGTCCGTATATATAAAAAAAATTTGTCCGTTGGTAAAAGTGGATGGTGTGAACGGATTGTATAAATAACTATGTGTCTTATCTACTGCGTTTTCTTTTTTTATCCGATCCGTTTCCGTTGCCGTTAAAGAAACGGTTTGTGTGAAAGAGGCTTTAGTGACGCTGCTCTTGTTTCACTCGGAATGATAAATACAGACCGATAATAAAATAATGATTGAACTCGTTAAGGTAGCCACACACGGTCCGGTCGGCCTGTCAGTTATGCCTGCACAAGCCGCCGGAGACCGGCTTGCCGTTGCGTCTGTGGGTTCCGGTCGCGTGAACTGTTACATCTGTACAGGCCGCCGGAGAAATTATGAAAACTCGTTCGTGTCCATCCGGCCGACTGCGGGACTACGCAGGCGTATCGAAACGCGTGTGGGTTCCGGCCGTCCGGCCAAATGGCTATCAACAAGCTTGAAACGGCAAGCGCGTCTTCGTTGGTAGCCGTGTCTATCAAAACTCGTAATTGCCGGACAAATTCACCGGAACGTATGGGGGTGCTGACATCAATCCGACTGATCGGTCTCCGGCGGCCTGTGCAGGCATAACTAACAGGCCGGCCGGACCGTGTGTGGTTACCTTTATACCAAATTTCATTTTTCTACCGTGAAATTAGCCTTTCCTAGACGCCATTGAATTACAATAGTCGTTTGGCCGTTTGCGAAACATTTAATGGAGAGGCCAACTTCACGTAGTATCTCCAAGGCACACATGAATTAAAAATGATATTACATCTTTTAATTTTATTTAAACTATTTCCTAAATTATAATTTTAAGATTATGGAATTAAATTATTATTATAGAAAAAATTACTTTATCTACTAATTCATTTCTATGAAAGAAACAATTTTAATTATAAAAATATACCGCTTAAACCCGACCAATTTAATCAAAATAGTTTTCCATATATAAAACTAAATATAGCTCTTTATTTGTATAATATATATATTTATATAACAAATTTAAAATTATATCAAATCATTGTATTATAAAGTGTCATTAGTTGGAAAAATCCATGAGTCTTGACTCTGCACGGATCTATTATGTTGCTATCGTACTCTTTCATAGAAATTAATTAATAGATAAAGTAATTTTTTCCATAATAATAATTTAATTCCATAATCTTAACATTATAATATTAGAAATAACTTAAATAAAATTAAAAGATGTAATACCATTTTTAATTCATGTGTGACTTGGAGAGACTACATGAAGTTGGCCTCTCCATTAAATGTTTCGCAAACGGCCAAACGACTATTGTATTTCAAAGGCGTCTAGGAAAGGCTAATTTCACGGTAGAAAAATGAAATTTGCGGGTAAGGGATGGACTCGCAAATTTTGAAAATGGACCCGCAAATTCTCGCAAATAAAGACGCATCGTTTGGTATAAATTTTGAAATTCTAGGGCGACTTGGAGGGGCTACGTGAAGTTGGCCCCCCTTCTTTCTTTTAATTATAATTCACAAACGGCTTACTCGCAAATTGTGTAAATGGACTCGCAAATTCTCGCAAATAATTTGCAAAATATTGGTATAGGTCTTAAGTTGATCCGACAAAAATGGTGGGCCAACTTCACATACGTTCAGATTAGTAGCTGTGGTCATGTGTGAAACCATCCGTTCGTACTTTTCCATAAGCAACGCTGCTAAAAAGCCCTGCCGAGTGGCTACGTGTGAAGGGGCCCTACGTCTGGCCACACAGGTCGAATCGTCGCACCGTCCGTTAGTGTATATATAGAATAAAATAAAAATAGTAAAAATAATCAGATTACCACAAAGTTAAATACATTTTCATGATAAGTGCAATATTTTTCTAATTATACACAAAAAATGACGAACAACCCTATTTCGTAATTCTTCAACCCCTTTAGGAAACGTGATGAGGTAGAGAAATCATGATAAAATTTAACAAAAATTGCTTTTTAATATTAATAAACAAAATTTGAGGGTGAGAAATAAAAAAATTGTGAGTTCAAAAATATCACTAATCAGCCTATACGATTCTTCTATATTGCAATACTGCTACTGCTAACACTATGAGTGATTTGACTGTTGTAATTCTATATTGTTTCATATTATTATGAATATTATTTCTTTACTGCCCACATATTCTTCTTTCATTGACTGATATTTTATCTTCTCAGATTGTTGACCATGTTTCACAAGCTTTCAAAAAACTGGTCTGATAACTACCTTGAATAGTGCAATTATTAGTTTGATTAATACAGTTTTGATTTAAGGATACTCGTTAATCCGTAATAGCATTTATTTGTTGCAGCCAGTTGCGTAGTCGAGTGGGAGACGGGGTTAATGGGTTATAATTCTCCTCCAAAATGTCTCTCTTATTTTGCAATATCAACATTATGTTATATATTATGTTATATTGTATTATGTTATATATATATATATATCATGTCATCATTAAACAATTTTCACGGTATCAATAAACTAAATAATAACATAATATATAATATTATATTATAACTTATGTTTAATTAACTTATTAACATTAAAAAGTTGGTACTTATGTAGAACAGAATTAAAAATTTAAAATCCCCCTTCAAAATATTTTTCTAGCTATGCCACTTAATTTTTTCATGATTATTATTTTTGCTGTTTATTGTAATACCCAGGTATTTCAAACTATATATTCTTTTAAATTTATAATTCTCAATTTTTTAGTGTTCCTTATGATTTTTCCAACTACTTTCTAGTATTTCTAATACTATACTAAAGAGTAATAGGAATAAATCATCTCCCTGTAGAAATCCGGTCTTAACTTCAAATTCATCAAATTCATCAAATATGCTGGTTGAATCTAACATTACATTTCGTTTTGTCCATACATAGTATGATTATTTTTATTGTTTTGGTTAGTATTCTAAAGGTTATAATTGCATTTCATATCACTTCTCTATAGAATAAATCATGTCTGTTTTACATATGGTGTTTATAAACAATAAAAAAAATATGAAGTCCTTGTGGAATTCTTATTATTTTTCAGCTAGTTGTTTAATTGCAAAAATGTGATCTATAATGGATTTACCACTCATAAATTCATAGTAGTAATTTCCAATGATGTATTTAGTTTAATGCGTTTTATTTATTTAAAACTCAATTTTAAAATTATATAATAAAAATTACAGAATACATGAAAATGATATTTCAAGAGAGTAAACTATTTAGTCAATATTAACTTATTTACATCACACATTTTACAAAAAAGAATTGAGTTAAGATTTAACATTTTTCAGATCGAACATTTTTTGGAGTAAGAACGTGCAGTTATTACAAATTTTCGATTGTGTATACGAAAATGGTATTATACCTCTCATTGATCACATTCATCCACCATTTAACAATTACTGTCACACTTGGATTGATTTCTGCGTTGTTATTATACATTTATTTAACCAGGACTTTCGACAAATGGAAAAAGCTCAACGTGCCTTACGTTCGCCCTATACCATTGTTTGGCAACTACTTGAACGTCGCACTATGCATTGACAATCCAGCAGACACGTACAAGCGAATTTATCGTAAACTAGCCGGTCACAAATATGGAGGTTTTTTTCAAATGACAACACCGTACTTGATGATACGTGATCCAGAAATGATCCATAACATACTTATAAAAGACTTTTCGTATTTCCCTAATCGTGGTGTTTACGCGGACTTTTCGGCTGAACCCATGACCGAAAACTTGTTTTTTATGAATAATCCGAAATGGAAAATAATAAGAAACAGAATAACTCCAGCATTTTCGACTGGAAAAATTAAATTAATGTTTGATCAAATAAACGAATGCAGCGACACGATGATGGAGAATATCTATAAAAAGATGAATGACATTTCAAACGATATTGATGTGCGAAGTATTATAAGTAAATTTTCAATAGACGTCATTGCATCTTGTGCTTTTGGACTGACATTAAATGAAAATATTGAAGATCATTCCAAATTCCATATGTATGGAATGATCTTATTTCAACCATCTTTGAGATATTTAATGAGACAATTGTGTTTGATGATTTCACCAAAGCTTTTAAAAATTTTGAGATTTACGAATTTTCCGACGATCGTTTCTAATTTTTTTCATAGAGTATTTCATGAAACCATTTTATATAGAGAGAAAAATAATTTAATCAGACCTGATATCATGCAAACTCTAATAGAAGCAAGAAAAGATTTGGTTTTGAACAAAAATTTATCACAACATGGTAAGTTTATTTTTCAAAATTGTACGAGAGAACAATTTACTTGGATTATATTATGTATTTATTATTTTTAGAAAAGTTTACTGAAACACAAATTGTAGCGAATGCATTTGCTATGTTTGCTGCTGGATTTGAGACTGTATCTACAACTATTTGTTTATGTTTGCATGAGTTATCATTAAAAAAACACATTCAAGATAAAGTTCGTAAGGAAATTAAATTAAAACAATCTGAATACAATGAAGTGTTGGACAATACATCTTTATCAGAACTCATTTATTTAGATATGGTGATAGATGGTAAATAAAACATATTTTAATTAAATATTTTAATCAATAATTTGAATTAAAATTGCTGACATAAATTAAATAATGTGTTTTCTAGGTTTTATTTATTATAAATAATTACAGCATTAACTAGATCATAAATAATTTTAATCATTCATTTTTATATTTCCAAGGTAGATTTTAATCTATTTAATTTTAAAAAGTCATAATTATAAATGTATATATATATTTGTTTTTATTTTTAATTAATTAATGAATCAGTAACATTGAATGAAGTTCTAAAATAAACAATTTATAACTTTCAGAAACACTTCGAAAATATCCTGCAGCTTTTGCTTTATTTAGAGAAGCTGATAAAACATACCACGTTCCAAACGATTCACTAGTGATTGAAAAGGGACAGAAATTGGTAATTCCTATATTATCACTTCACAATGATCCAAGGTACTACAATGATCCCGAAGTGTTCGACCCAAATCGATTTTTACCCGAAGAAAAGGCTAAACGACCAAATGGGGTTTATCTTCCATTTGGGGATGGGCCTCGAATATGTATTGGTATGTTTATATATATTTTTTTTAAAAAAAATAGTAAATTGTTCGTTTCGTATTATGATTGTATTTTTTTCAGCAAAACGTTTCGCTAAAGTAGAAATAAAATTATCATTGGTTAAAATATTATCCAAGTTTGAAGTGGAACCATGTGAAAAGACAGAAATTCCCATACAAATAAGTGGTTCTTCTATGTTAGTTCTTCCGAGTAACGATGAAGTTTGGTTAAAAGTTAATAAGCACTCAGACTGAGTACATATTATGTATTACATAACTTATTTAGCATGTCTACCAAAGATTGCTAAAATTAAAAATCTATATTAATCTTAGTTATCAACAGTTTTGTAAACTTTATATACTTTATATACTTTATATACTTGTCCTTTTTAATTCGACATATATTTACTGTTAATTCCACTTATCTTAATTATATTTATATTTATTATTTATAATACATATATATATAAATGTATAAAATGTATACAGTATACAAAAGTCACGTAATTTTAGTCAATAGTCACTAGCTCAACTCTTACAATTAGTTTCAGTGTTCATGTAAAGCTACGGTTTCCAAGCTGCGACTAGTCGTTGCAGCCGGCCGCAACAACCAGACGCAACGATTAATCGTTGTGTGTTTATTGGTTTCCTACAATACGACTGAATGCTGGGGCTGGCATTTATTTTCAGTTTAGTTTAGCTCGATATTTCAATGTGCACACACGTATTTTTTTTGACTTTTCGTTAAAAATCATAAAAAATGGAACAAGTTATTATAAATAATAATAATATAATTATACATTTATTAGAAGAGGACGAAGAAGAAGAATATACTTCAAATACATACAGGAAGCCAATGAGCAATTTATTTAAAACAAGAAAAAAAGAAGGTTTCTTTAAAGTTTTAATAAATAGCCATTTAAGAGAAAATAAAAATAAATTATTCCAAATTACATGTTTAAAATTGACATCTTTATGTTTCTCGTGCAAATTGTCATACAATTCTCGATTTTTACCCACTTCTTTAACTAATAGTTCATCGTCAGTTGTAGTGAATAGAGTTGTACATTTTTGATTGACTAAATTCGTAAATAAAAATATATAATAAATTCGTTCAGATAAAATCGCAGTGCGTCGCACGCAATACACTGCTTCCAAAGCACTACGATCGTCGAACGCAACGACTTGTTGACACGCGCACGTCGATCGTACATTGGAAACCACGATAAGGCATTTATCTATAGAGCAGTCATTAACACAGTCGTTGCAACCGGTCGCAACGACCAGTCGCAGCTTGGAAACCGTCCCTTAACTCGTATTTTTATCTCATTAGTATTTTTCAAGTATATCGCGCTGCTTATAGGTTAATTTGAATAAATAATTCAATATAACTATAATAAGGTGTGTGCGTTATCACGGGGTATGCATGGTTCATTGAATTACAATATATTTGGGGTAATTGGAACCAAGAACACCTGGCAATCGATCGAAGTTCCTGCGAAATGCATGCGGGCAGTGATGTTGATGTACCTACCTGAAGTTGACATTCAACACAGCCACGGTGACGAATACGGACAACGTAACCAGGACCATTGTGAAGAGGAGATATTTTCCGAGCAAGGGCACGGTGAGTGACGTCGGTGGGATGATCTCGACCAGAAGCAGAAAGAACACGGTCAGCGAGAGCAGTATGGATATGCACAAAGACACCTTTTCACCGGACTCGGATGGTAGGTAGAACACCAGCACGGACAAGAACGATATGCCCACGCACGGTATGATTAGGTTGACCGTGTAGAACAGTGTCTTCCGCCTGAGCGTGATGTTGAAGAATATGTCCAGGTATGGTTCCTCGCAGCACACGTAGAATTTCTCGTGTCTGACCGCCGGAACACCCATGATGTCCCACTCCACCGACAGGTAGTAGTCCTGCAGGTCGATGCCCACTTCGATAACGTCCGAATCGGGTGCCTGGGAGATATGCCGCAAATCCATCTGCAAAATGAAGGGAAAGGCGAAATAAAAAATCATATTAAAAATGTCTGTGTCCACGATAAAATAATGGATATAGGCCTCACTCATATTAGCTGCGAAATAAAGGGTAGTTAGAAACAAAACGTTTCAAATTATCATTCTCATTCTATGAAGCAAATTATCAGCGTATTTATCTATTTATGTAACAAGCAAATCCCTTTTTTACAAAATGTTTACAATTTTACATTATTTAATGTTTCGACTGATAATAATAATCAAAATGATAATTATTGCTGTAGCGATACAACAATATCATACCTTAAGAAATTCGACCAGAATCAATACTACACGTGCTTAGAAATCTACTTGTACTTTAAAGCAACTATTCCCGATAACCGATTTGTGTATAATAGTCTCTTCAAGTCCGTAGGAAGAATGAGACTTAAAAAAGTACAATAAACACGTGCGCAGATAAGCGCTACTTTATTGGCTGCTAAGCATGATTGCTCACCATGTATCCATCATACGTCCACGATCCAAACTTCATAGAACACGTTTGCTCGTCGAACGGAAAGTACTCGACGTTTATCTCGCAAAACGATTTGTAAATGGCCGGTGGTTTCCATACAACTTTGCCCGTATAGTGCAGAATAGCCTTCGTCATTATTGTCACTTCGTAATTACCATCAGCACTGTAAAAATACACGTTTGTCTTTGTTATTCTTAAACAATCGGTTGTATACGAATAATTTTTCGGACGGAGTAAAGAGTGGACAATTGTATGAAATTATTTTTTAGGATAACGAAAAATTATGATGTTCAGAAACAATGTTAAATTTGAGGATAATTTTTGTAATATTATAATTGAATTGCACTTGTGCCCACGATTTTATAATTGAAAAATAATAATAAACTATTTTATTCTATCGATTTTTTATGTATAAAAACGAAATAAAGTAAGCTTTTAAAATAAGTGTTTTGTGAAACAAATCATTTACATTACCCAGATATCGTTCTATAACAATAACATACTCTCATTAATACTAATATAATATAAGTACATTAAATTGATTTTAAAAGATAATTTTATCTTGTACTAAACACTAAACATTATAATAATAGTGATAGTATATAAACAACTTAAATAATAATTGTAGTATATATATACAAATAAATAGATACATTTCTGATGTAATCAGGCTTATAAAATACAGTGATGAGTGAAAAAAATTATAATACTATAATGTTATTAAATCATTATGCAGAACAGCAATACATTTTTGTGATTGAAGTACTTACCGGGTACCAAAATTTATTTAACTAACAATAAAAGTGGTACTCCGTACTATGTACTTTGTATGCCGCGTCACCTCGTTGATTTCACATCATATGTTGATTTTATTGTTCACTATATTAGATAATACGATGAACAAA
Organism: Sipha maydis; assembly: GCA_034509805.1. Lineage (NCBI taxonomy): Eukaryota > Metazoa > Arthropoda > Insecta > Hemiptera > Aphididae > Sipha > Sipha maydis. The sequence goes on from JASXSY010001726.1 coordinate 107,962, forward strand.
AATTAAATAAATTTACCATTTATATTTCTAGGTAATTATTGTGTAACTTTTATAGACTATAGTTTTAGTAATATTTTAATTTTACATAATATGTGACTGGTAACGTTTCTGCAACGTTTCTAATATAAAATTAATATATAATTGTTTAAGTAATTAATTATTTTAATTTGATAGAAAATAAATACAATTTTTAAAAGAAATATTTTAAAATAGTATTTGAATTTAAATATAGATACTCTGAGAAAGTGTTTAAAATATTACGTCCAATAATTTTGTTTTCAAAACTATTTAAAAAAAACGTATTTGAGTACTTAAAAAGTATTTGAATACTTTTATTCGAATACATTTACTCAAGTACTTTACAAAAATGTTGATCTTTAAAATTAGAGCCGACTGTGTATTATTTCATATTTTTAAGTTTATAAACTTATCTAGTTGTGTTGTACCATAGTTTAAAGTTTTAAGAGACTTAATACCCAATAATACTTCTGTATACGTACAATACCGGAATAAAAATAATTTAAACATTTTTTTATGAACTATCAAAGTATTGAAACTTACATATATTTTATGTAGTATAATTTTTAATATTTCTCAATGTTGATAAAATAAATAATTCTCTACTAAAATTAACCAAAATATTTTGCTGTATAATAGTATTAATACCTATAAAACCTACTTGTTATATAGTACTATATCTGGCAACCAAATATGCTCAGAAGGTACGTGTAAGGTATCTACTCCTCCGTAATCTTCGGGATTCCATTTTAGTTTATAGTCATTCCATTCCTAAAATAAAAAATAATTGTATACGTATTATTATTACGAACAAAACCGTTTTATAAATAATTATTACTTGTTCAACCCACACGTTTGTCGTCATGATTTGATTTCTTAAATTCTACAAAAAAATATAAAATCAATTTCGTTAAATGACAATAAATGATTTAATCACATAATAAAAATCATCTAACACTCAAATGATACTAATAACGACTTAAAGATTTTACTGTAAAGTAGTATAAAGTTAAGTAATTGAAATTTCGTAATGATAAATGACAAGTTATATGAGAAACAGTACGTTATTAATTTCAGATGTCTTCTGGAAATCGTAGTAGTACAAGTCCTGGCTGTCATCAGACGTTTTCAAGGTAATTGAACGCTATCATTAGACATAGTTCCGACAAAATAATAATAGTATTATCTTCCGATTTTATAGAGAAAATGTATCACCTAATGTATCAGATAAATCGGAAAACGCCCATTAATCAATTATGTACATAATAATAATATACGAGTATGTTGTCCGATAAAAAGGTTTCAAAATGTATAAAATCAATAACTAATACATATTATGGGTTTTTTTAAAAAATAATATTTATTTAATTACTACGAGTTAAAGTACGTGTGAACAAATATACTATAATATAACACGTACTATATTTAGTAACCAGTATATCACTTTAGGCGACTCTTTCTTTATTTCATTCGGTTATTAATACAGATCTTGTTTACTATCCGAAACATAGACGACATATTCATCGTTTCACCCCGTGAATTTATTTACTAACGATAAGCAAAAACTTCAATGGATAACGTCACGACTTAACGGTGAACAACTATCATGACTTCGAAACAGATTTGAGTGTACAACAGATGTTTGTGTTGAGTTAGTGATTGATCGTTTTTATCACAATAGTGCCTTGTGATTGTGTGAACGTTAAACCATCGATGACTTACTACTTCGATGATCTGCGATAGTTTCAGGCCCATTTTGACCGTCAACCGGTCGGAGTTGTTGCCGACAGGTCTGATGAGCCGGTTGTAGTTGCTCAGCAGGTCGTCGTACAACCGTTTGGCATCAGCACTTCCGCAAACAGACGTGTACCGCATAGCCAGTTGCCCGATGATGACCAAGGCGAATACTATGCAAATGACTTTCATGACTGAAATCATAGGATCACACTACAATTTAAACGCTTAATTCTGTATACATCACACGCGATGAAATAGAAATTCAAATAAAAACGTTTCACTTGTTATGTGTAGGTGTGTGTGTGTGTGTGTGTATGCAGTGGTGTATTCATAATAACCATCACAAAGATAGTGATAATCACGATAGAAATAAAACATTTATGTACCAATGTTTTAATATTTATAATCTATTTAAAGTACTTAAATACTGAATAGTAGTGTACTAGTATAGTACATACATACAAACATGAGGGGAAGAGCTATAGGCCCCTTAGTTCCTCCTTGGTTATATCACTGTGTATATGTGTATGTGTGTATACATATTTAACGTAGGGAGATTGTTTGGTATGTATTAAATTTCAATAACTTTTAAGTAAATACTTACTGCGATGATATGAATTCTAGTTTTCAAATGTCGTGAGCATATTACATATACCATGGTTAATCATGTTCCCAAGCGATTTAATCAGATTCTTGTACATTATTTCGTCACTTGTTATACGATAGCGTTCGATTTATCTGAAATAAAATCGAAATAGTATTTTGTTATTAAACTTATCATGTTGTTTATGAGAAAAAATAATTTATGAAAAAAATTACTTTTTAAATCGATGCACGATTAAATTCTATATTTATTATAGTTGACCGAGTTGAATCGTTACTCAACCGCCATGAAGAATCCCTCAGCGTAATATTTTAAGTACAATGCTGGATGTTGTACCTAATATTTGACAAAAGTTTATTATATTATAAATCATAGCCACCGAATGCGACACAGTAAATATTTATAAAATTGAATATAGTCCGCTAAAAATGTATTTTAGTCGTTCATCTATAGATACATGTTGTTATTATCACAATCAAAGGTTCGTGAGTTAATGATCAGTTTCGATTGTCGTGGCGGAATATTTGATGGTTTATCGACCGGTGGATCGATTTAATCACTTTTCCCACAGTTAGACGGGTAAACACATTATAGAACTTAGCAATTTAGCTGTTAACTCTACAATGAAGTATTTTTTAAACAATCATTGATATGTTACAGTATTGAATTACTCTTGAAATATCTTAACAAATGTATATAATATATTAGATATACCTGTTGCAATAATGTTTACTTATCTAAAAAGATAATTGTATAGTATCATATGTATATAGTTAAAAATGTTTCTTTCGATTGAGTTCAAAAGTTTTAAAGATTTGAAATACAACTTAGTTAATTAAATAGTATTTTAAAAAACAAATACATATCAACTTACGTAAAAATCACTCAAATTAATTACCGCTAAAAGTACTACTAGACGAGTAGAAGTTAATTAATTTAATCCGTTTTGCCAATATTTTCATCGAAGAAATGTTAACAATAATTAATGATCTTTTATTAACAACTATAACGAGTTTTCAAGTTATCGTCACTACGCACACGGTGTAATAGAAAATTGTTGTACTACGTACTAAATACTAGACGTCGGAGAGTGCTCTCCTTTACGGGCGTCGAGTTGACGATAGTGTGCATTATATACAGCGAAGTGGTCGCACATAAGATGCGTTTCGGGATGAGAATCAACTCGCGATCGATTTCGATGGTAGACGAGACAATGGAAAACGGAGTTGATAATATTGTAAACACACCTAAGCACCTTGCACGGTTCGACGACATCAAGACTTTCAATCGCGAATACAAGAGTCTACCCCCGTCATCGCATAGGAGTTCGAGTGAAAGTGATGCCGGTCGGGAAAACGTTATAATTTACTCTTTACAACAGAGCGTCATTATTAGCCACAATACCCGATTTCCGTACCGTACGATACGAAGCCGTGAAGTCAAACCCGTTCTGCTGCTGGTCCCGTGCGACCGCGTAATATTGTGCGAACGTCGTGTGCGAAAATCGGAAGCCCCGTCGCTCAGGCACGCACGTACGGTGGCGGTGTGTGTTCATACACTGCATACGAGGTAACTATGTAATGGCTGATAGTACTCGGCGAAACCTCTCGGGTGCAGCGCGAGCCGGCGGTAGTTTTCCGTCGGAGAAATTATTGCAACGACACGGCAACGGTACATTAATTGATTTATGCACGCAAACAACGTACAGTGAAAACTATTTGTCCCCGTCCCCTCACGCTCATCCTACGGTCAATCGGTAACGCAATGCAATCGCGTAGTACATCACGCGCGTCTACCCCGTTGTTACGGCGGCGGTACGGATCGCGTCGAGAGGCAAACGGTCCACATTGCGGGGGAGGAGAGCGTCATCGTGTATATCGATCGACCTTGTTTTCAACGGTTTAACCGTTCGCGCGGGCCCCGTACATACGCGAGCCTTAATGCGATAATTTTTTCAGTTTTCCTCTCATATAGAACCATTCCCGTTCCCCGCACCGGTACCGAGATGGTCCCGTACGACCGCGTCATCGCGTGCCAGTAACGGTCTTGCTGTTTTCGATCCTGAAACGCCGGCGAGCAACCCGACCCGTACCTCGAAACACACTCGCGCCTACTCCCTTTTTTACCGTCGCCGTGATTTACACACCTGGGGGTCCGGTTTAGAGTTTTTTTTTTTTACTTTTTCAGCTCACTTACTTCGTTCGAGACGGTGCGACCGCGAGCCCACGACAACGGCGTCCTAACCTCGGACACGACCTCGTAACGACGACGAAAGCAGCACCCGTACATGTGTACACGCCGCAGTACGAATATCGCACCGGAATCGCGTGATCTCGTGGCCAGGATCGCAAGAGTGCCCGTGGACTTGTGCGTGTGCCTGTTAAGTCGGTGTTTCGGGTGTGCACGCGGGGCGCGAACGGGTGCGTGCGGCGTACGACGGCGCTCCGCTACGGTGCGCGTACGCGTGTCTGAGTTTGGGCGCGCGGGGCGTATACATCGCAGTGATCTCTCGGCTGTAGCCGGTGCGCCGCGCGGTTCATCTGATGCCCGTCGTCTGGGTGGCGGCCATCCGGTGGGAGGGGGAAGGGTGGTCTGTGCGGGTCGAACGTTCACGAACGGCATCGACGGCGCTGGCGAGGAGGGTGGCCGGTGGACCGCGCGTGCGAGTCGATAAAAACGGTTTACGGAATGAACGAGACGCAGCAGCACCGTTGCGTTCCTCTCCCGCGTGTTTCGCCCGTGAACGGATTGCGACGTTTTTCTCCGTGCGCACGCCCCCATCACGATTACGTACCTATACGATGATTTAATTGTGCGTCAGAAACGCAGTGGGATAAATCTTCTTTTCGCGTGGGGAGGGGGGAGAGGGGGTATTATGCGCGATTGAAATCGGTATTCGCTCGGCTCTCGAACAAAAGTGAAATTAACATCGTTACGCGAAAAGAAAAAAAACAATTCTAAACAACGCAAAACCGTGTGTCGTAGCTCCATTGTGAGTACAGAATAACAAAAACAAAGAAACGTTTATTAACCAGCCGTTATTATTATCGGTCAAAGTTTACGTAATACCGTTAGGCGTACAGATGCATCACATGTTTAATAATTATGAACAATTATAAAACCGTATCGAGTCACGGGAAGTTGACCAATGAGTATAGCTATTGTTTCTTAACGGTTTTGTTGAACACACTTATAACTAATCAAAAATAAATCGAACGTTTATCATTATTCATAACCAATGATAAATGAATCTTAAAGTTTATGTTGGTTGTCAGTGTTAGACTTATAAACACGTAATTTGTTTTAATTAAATTCATTATCTTCTGTAATTCTACGAAACCGAACAAAAATACATTATCGATTAGCTGTTAAATAATTACAGAAGTTATTTTACAATGCCAGTAAACCACTCCTGTGAAATTACTATTTTGAACAACCATTGAAATAAACTTGTTTATTTGTTAACTCTAATTTCAACACAGAAATAAAAATTAGTATCTATCTGTCATAACATTTTACTCACATTAAATAAGTCACTAAATTGTCTCAGTTGGAAGAATTCCTATCCTGAAATATTCGTATTTTAAAGGTCGTTTGTGTAAACATCCTTATTGACAATTAAAATTTTTACACTGTTCATAAGTATTTAACACTATAATCATTTTTATTATTATTAAAATACTAATTGAATTTTATAAACTGTGTGTGTGTGTGTGTGTGTGTGTGTGTGTATAAATGATGTAAAATACAAAAATAAGTTAACTAAGTTCTTAGTAAGAATTTTCACATTCTACTTCAATGTATTCCTTATACATATCCCGTATTCTTTATACATACATATTCTCATATTCTTCATCAATACTTAACAGTTATAAATTATAATGCTATTGATTAGCTGTAATTGTAATTTATTTTATTAACACTGAAACGTTATAGTTGATTTTTATAATTAATATTACTATCGTGGTTCATGAAATAAAATATTACAATATGGCTATAATCATACTATAGATAATAATACCTCGATGTTAAAATCACTGTAATATTGAAATGTAAAAATGCATATCTACGCATAATCCAAAAATGACGCCCTACATGATTACGAATATTAATTACATAATAAAATGTAATGTATAATATGTTATATTGTATTGTAATTATATGAATACGTACATGCAGGGGCGGACTAAGGCCCTAAAGACCCAGGTGGGTATAAGTTTTAAAACTACCAATGACGCGACTCATGTTACAATTTTTATTTTAAATAAAATAACATTTTAAGGAACTTATATCAAAATGAAAAAAATTCTATAGGCTTATATTCAACTAAATTTAACACAATAAAATAAAACCAATTACTTCAACATAACAAAAAAATTTTAAACTTTTTATAAATTTCAAAAATGAATCTAATAATAAATTTCATAACCTTGGCGAGTGGAGTCGGGCTGTTTTAAGTTGTTTTATTTTTGATAATAGTAATGTAATATTGTATTCTTCATTTTCGCAATTATGAGTGCAGTGTGGAATAAATTGAAAAATTATTAAGAATAACAATATAGCTCGAGGCCCAATCATAAATTTTCTAGGAGGCAAGGGTAGGTATGGCCATCTACCCTTCCTGGCAGTTCGCCCCTGCGTACATGATCTTATTTGATATAAAACTTATTATAATTATATTATGCCTTGAACCGTAGTTCGACATAATGGAAAATTAAAGCAGCTATATGTTTAAATACATAGGTACGGATATAATATATCCTTCAAATTATATAATAACTATAAGGAAACATAATTCAGCTTATATTTTACTTGAATTTTTTTTTTTTAGTATTTAAGCGAATGCATTAGGCATTAAGAAACTGAACGCAGTGTTTCATGGTATTTAAGAAAAATGAGACAATACATTATCATTGCATATTAGTATATTACACATACTTATATAGAGTATAAAAACACATTATATATGTTAAATTATGATATTCTATATATATAAAAATGGAGACAAAAAATTCGAAATTGCATCAGTTGAGAACGGCTGGGCCGATTATCTTGATTTTTTTTTTTAAATGATAGAGAATGTCGTGGAGTAATTTGTGCTATGGACAAGGAATGCCCGCACTGTCATGCTCTCAAATTCAAAAATGAGCCAGTCGGGATGTGTTGCGCGTCAGGAAAGATGCAACTTCCTGAAATTGGAACACCACCTGAACCATTGAACGGTTTACTTATCGGTACAGATCCAGATTCTAAAGTGTTCCTGAAGTCAATTAGAACATTCAATTCATGTTTTCAAATGACATCGTCCGGAGCAACAAAAATAGTTCGAAAAACTAATGCAAATTGTCAACAATACAATTCTACACTACGGATTTTAGTACGTTAAGGTTAGGTTAGGATAATGTATTAATTGATTATATTAATCCACCGTATTATGTCAAACTTGGTATAACTTTGATACTTTATTAGATTTAAATCATACACTAAGGTACGTACAAACAGCACTAGGTTCGCGATCTACCGCAGGTAGATTGCCTACCTGATAATATACTGCTGTGAATCAGAATTTTTATTCCGGAGAGAAAACTTAAGATAAATCTGGAACATCATCCACCGAATATTAAATAACGAATTGAACAAAGTTAGAGTCATATAGAGTTGGTATATTTAACGAGCAACGAAGTGCACGGGATCAGCTAGTTTTATATAATTTTCTCAGCAAAATACTATGCACGTGAATAGAAAATATATTAAACAGTCTAGTCGAATTACGTGGTTACAAAAACAAAAACAGTAGTAAATACAGAAGTATTGCATATAATAATAATAATAATAATAATATATTATCCTTGTGGTCCGCAGGAAACTCGTTTAAAAACAGAGTTTAAGCAGAGTGAAAAATGTCTTTAATTTCTATTGACTTTTACCCAAAAGCAGTGCTCGTTATTATGTGTTAAACGTTTGATACGATGAGATAGAAACACGACGTAGTGACGATGGTAAAAGGCATTATTTGTAATCGAAAAAACGGTAATGACGTATCTGAAAGACCGTATAATAATAGTACGTGCAAACACATCCCATGCACGTAGTCATAATAATTTATTAGTGTTCGCCTCGAGGTAAATGTTTATTTTTCTTTTTGACACACATTACAAAAATAATATTCTTACACTAAAGACAATTTAAATTCCGTTAAACAATTTTTTTTATTTGTAAAGTATTTTTTTTCCTATTTTATGTTCAATTTTTTTTACGTTATATTATTCCTATGCACTGCTAACGAATAATACATAAATACATCAATAGACAATTTTAATTTTATAGTTTTTTTGTTAGTTTAAACCAATAGGTATTAAATGATCCGATAAAGTAGAACAAGTGATGTTCTGTTGTAAAGTGTATTAGATAATTACATTTATCGCGTAAACGTACGCATGATAACACATTGCAATGGCAATAATGGTTATGAGGTGTTTCATAACAATATTTGAATTAATTATGTTTTCGAAATGAAATGAATTATCCTCAGAAAAAAAAAAAAAAAAAAAAACAATCAAAAATTGCGAAATCCGGGTGTATTGTACGGTGGCCACCCTTCGGCTTAAGAGGATGTTCGTTATTTCTCGAAACCGACCGAAGAGTTAAGACCCGTTTCTTCAATACGGTTCCGTTAGGACGGCGGTCTTATGTAACAAAAACGTTTTGGGCATCGGTATTGTGGTAAATCGGATGGGATGGAAAATGTGATTTTCGAAATCGAATCTCAATGAAAGCTGTCCGCCGACAATTTCTAGGTATCCGGACGACGGCAACGGCTGTACGTCTAACGTCGCCGCCGCCGCCACCGCGCGACAGTTCGAAGGGGCGTGCGCGTGGCGGCGTATAGATCGGTGGCGGCGGGCTGGCGCGCACCCACCGCCACCGTCGTCCCTATCGGTCGTTCAGTGTACGCACAGCATCCGCGACCTCGCGAACGGCTGACACGTCTTTCGGATTCGGACCCGGCACTACAACCGCGATATCGATTGGTCGCATCGCAACACGCCTCGCGCGCGCGGAATGTCGTCGACCGCCGCCGCCGCCACCGCCGTCGCCGCTGCAAATGTCAGCGACCACGACCGTGACAACGACTTGGTCGGCGGCGACCGCGACAACGACTTGGTCGACGGCGACCGCGACACCGACACCGGCGGCGGCCGTGTTCATCGGCAACGCCGTCGCCGCCAGTGCTGCCTGCCCGTTTCGCTGCCGCTGATCCTGCTGTCGTCCGCGGTCGGGTGCCTATGCAACCCGGACGCCAAGCGGCTGTACGACGACCTGCTCAGCAACTACAACCGGCTGATCCGGCCCGTCAGTAACAACACCGACACCGTGCTGGTTAAGCTCGGTCTCAGGCTGTCTCAGCTCATCGAGTTGGTACGTATTCACGTGGTCACGACAGTAACACGACCCCGTTCACCTACTGTCACTTTCACACTCTCGGCCAACATCGTTTTCGAAAACCGTTTTTTTTATTCTGCACACGAATTCTATGATAAAAAAACGCATCTTACCGCGGTGCAATCAAGACTTTCACGAAATTCGGTAGCGGTAAAACACCGCAACGATCGGTGAATCAGTTGTGCGTCAGTCAATGTACATCGACAGCGCAGCTCAAAGGTATATACATCTAAAACGTCCCTTTCAGTTGCGATTGTGCTTTTTGTTTATTTAAGGAATATACCTTCGTCCCGATGCACGTCATTCATGACACGATTTTTAAAGACTCATTTAGTGATTTTTTAAAACAATTGAGTACCATAAATGTTACCGTCTAAAATGGTAGATTCCATCGAACGATAAATTCCATTGTTATTGTTCGTATTGATTGCGATCCCCGTACCTCCGGGAAAATGCAGTATCTTGTCCACATCCGATCAGCTGTCGCCCGTAAAAGTACTACAACGTCACAAGCGAGAAAACGAATTTGACGATGTCCTGGAATCGTGGGTGCGCCTTGTTTAGAGTACGGGAAAAGTACCGCGGACCACAGGTTTTGGACGATAAGTGTACGATTTATTTTACTCGTCATGATCTACTCTAATCGGTTCTGAGATCCAAACTCTTTCCTAATCACTGGGTTAGGATAGGTGTTCGGGAGTCTGGACATCCATATAATCATACTGCGTTTAGATCAGATGCAATGTAGATCACGTAAGCATGTATACGTTAAGACACGGGTGGGATACGCGCGTGTATAGAACTGTCACGTTATCATCGTTACCTCGAACGTACACAAGAAGTAATCGAACTTAATGATTTCCACGTTGGACAAACGGGTTGTGCGTATTGTAATATAATACTATTGCACCGACGTGTTACGAATAGGCACTTACGTGGTACTGTCGGATGTGTGAGTGTGTGTGTGCGTGTTAGTTTGGTTAGCTGAACGACCTGGTTAGAATAGCAACCAAATCCTCCGAACATAAGTGAGGGGGTGCGCGTTGTACACAACATACTCTTCATCAGTCGTACGGCTTCGTTGACTGCACAGTGCACACCTACCGCCGGTGCGTGTCATCGCTTGCAGTTGTAATCGGACACTGGAGTTCCACGTTTTAGTGCGATTTTACAGACGAACTGTACTGATTTAGTACACGTCTATTACCTTAAAGATACGTACATGACGTGATATGGCGCGTTTCACCTCGGACATGCGCGTAAACGGTAATCCAAACGACTGCACCCCTGACTTTGCGTGCACTTGGAATCCGTACGAATTTATTACACGTAAACATATTATTATTATTATTACTATCGTCATTATCGTTATTGAGTTATCATTATGCGCTATGCAAAATCGTAAAATTTGTATGTTATCGATGATGAGTACGCATATAGCACGCTAGTGGATCTCGCATTATAATATATACATAACGTAGCGTATTCATCTCCGTCGTTGTAGAACTGATACGGGATAAAATTAATACGTCCCACGCGCTTTATCTCCATGAGGTTATACGAATACTGTATCGGTTCAGTTCTAAAAGTGACATTAATCGAAATGAATCGTCCAAGCTTTGGTATAAGCGTTAACTAGGTAGGTATACAAGCGCGGGTCTTAGGGGTTCAAACACACTTCGATATTTTAAGTTAATATAAATTTCTGATTTCTAATATGCACCTTAACTCAGTAGTTTTTATCCATGTAAAAATGTTAGATTGGTCAACGTAACTAAATCGAATTTTCTGCCCGTATTTGTTGATTGTTAATAACTGTTGTAATCGTAGCTCCTAAAACCCCCATTTTTCAGTCTAAAACATGTTTTACTAACATTTAATAGTTCTATTAGATTCTTCGTGTTATTCACTAATTTCACAGGCTTACAATTTTTCACACGTAACACGTTCACGTCTTGCTTTTAAGCCCATTTTATGGATTCCAATTTCTAGAATGAAATATCTCCTGCAAACTCATGTAGTGACTCACATATTATTTATTTTTTACATTTTTAATTTAGTCAACTGTGACAATATAATGTGTATACATAGGTTATAAGCACATTATTGTAATAATTATTGTATTCAAAGTCGATCGCGTAAAGAATTGTATGCTCAAAGATGTTAGTTAGCGATAAATTAAAAAGAAAAAAAAATATGAACATTATTTAATAACCATTAAGGATACTAAAAAACTGCACAAATATCAGTAAAGGGCTGATAATAGTCGAATGACAATCGCTTCATGTGCTCATCCGTAACTGCAGAGATCGCTCCTATCTCATATATCACATAAATGGCGCACACGTCGCATCGATAGTTAATCGATTCGTGTGCGAAAAGTCTAAATGTAAATTACAATAGTATGATTTTAATGTTAAATAATTATGTTTGATTCGTTTTAGAACCTCAAGGATCAAATTTTAACGACAAATGTTTGGTTGGAACACGTAAGTAAAATTCCTATCAATTTCTGAGAAAGTGAGAAACATCTTAAATCATTGATATGTATGTATTAGGAATGGGAAGATCATAAATTTCAGTGGGAACCACTGGAGTATGGTGGTGTCCAGGAGTTGTATGTACCATCGGAACATATTTGGCTTCCAGACATCGTCCTCTATAACAAGTTAGTTAGACATTTAAGTAAACTATATTAATATTAAAGTTTGTCTTTGATCAATATCTTTGGATAAATGTTTTTAATATTTGTACGGCAGCGCTGATGGTGAGTACGTGGTCACTACGATGACAAAAGCTGTGCTTCATTATTCTGGTAAAGTAATGTGGACACCACCAGCAATTTTCAAATCATCATGTGAAATTGACGTTCGTTATTTTCCATTTGATCAGCAAACATGTTTTATGAAATTCGGTTCATGGTCGTACGACGGAAATAAGGTGAATGATAATTTAATAATCTAAAATCCATAAATGTATATATTTAATTAGGGAGAAAATATATTGGTTTAATAGGTAGGACATTCTAAGATGATCGTTAAAAAATGATTAGCTTAATTATTTTCTATTAAACGTTGAGTAATCGTAACATAAGATTATAAAGAAATAATTTTAGATTTATTTAAATTTAAAGAGACATTTATATTGTAGATGATTCTAAATTTGGATGAAAAACATATTTATCATTCTTTACTAAAATTATTACAACTTATAATTTTGTAAAATGAAAAAATGTTATCAATTAATAACATTTTTTAACTCTGAAATTTGAAGTATAACTTGCTTGTATTAATTTATTTGCTAAATACATTGATAATAGTTAAAAAATAATACATCGAATAGATAAAAATAAAAAGTTTTTGAAAATATTAAACATTATGAACAGAAATGAACTATAAATGTATTATTAAGTTCATATGAAACGTGTAAAGTATCATAATATATTCATTAAACACATAAAAACAAATAAATCCAAGTAAATATTAAAAAAAAAAATAAAGCCATAATCATTTAATATTTCATAGTAAGATTAGTGGTTTAACATTTAATTATATCGATATGTTTCCATTATTAATATTACAGAGGTATAACTTAAAAACATAATGTGATTTATCAATATGCGTCATTTTTCACTGATATTATTTTAACACTACTAAAGATAAAGAGATATTTTTAACACTGAGTTATGTGTTAAATTAAATCAAAATATACATAATTATTGAACCTTAGTTATGGGGTATTTAGAAAAAGTAAAATATTAATAATATATTAAACTTTAAAATACCGATCTTAGACAATTAACAAACGCTAATCTATATATATAAAATTATAATACTGGTGAATCCAAATGATTCTATAAAAGATTCCATAACCACCTAGAAACTCATATAAATCCTCTATTACAATATTTGGCTTTCACTAAAATATCCGGTAATACTTCAAGATGCTTGAAGCATAAGTGGTGTTATGATCTTTTATGTTAATTAAATAATTAAATATGAAAAGTTTAATCAACAAACAAATTAAATATTGACATCAATATCGATGGCATTTTTTCATAAAAAAAAAAAAAAAAAATGTTTTTTTTTTACGTCTTCATTTGTTATTCAAATGTTATTAAAAGCTTATATTCATATAGTATTAAATGATACAGATAGTACAGATAGACAATACTTAAATATAAAAATCGTTATTAGAAATGCATTCAACGACGCAATACATTTTAACATGTACTATTATTTACATTCATATTTCTCAAATAAAATATTTCACAAACGACTGTATGATTTGACCTTAATAACACATAGGAATTAATAACTATTTGATTGGAACACAATATTAATTTGAAAAAATTATCATGTCTTCCTATACCAAATAAAACCAATCAAATGTTCATCAAAACACATGTGTCATAATAAAACGAGTGGTACAGTATTTATAAGTGGTTATAAAAAAAAAATCTTATTTTCTAATTTATAGATTGAGTTAGTAGATTAGAGTGAAATATAACATAATAATAACCGAAAGCAGACGTTCGTGATCATGAAGACAATTAATTTAATGACTAAAATCCTTTGCGGTATAAATACCTATATAATATATACTTTATATACATATATGATAATTTGCCGTTGTTTAAGAAATTAAATATTTTTAATGAATATCGAAATTTTTTTATTTTTATTATATCATAATAATTTTTAACAAACAATTTTATTACAAATTTATGATTATATATAATTTTTAAATTTATCTTAAGTTGGAGAGTATAATAATTATAATGATAATGATAAATAAGTGTATACATTTATTCGGCTATCTAAATAATATACAGTATTATTTATTAAAAGTATATAAATAAAGACGAGAGAGAGGAAATTAAAAACTAAAAACAATTTTATGCTAAAAAATATTTTAACAAATTTAACAATTTAAAAACAAGAACTAAAATAAAAGTTTAAACGAAAGAACAAAGCAAATGATTATTTTCTTATTATTAAATCTTTAAATGTATCCTTAATATGTTAATAATCACTGGAAAAAGTTAAAACTTAGACTTATTCTAAGAATAACTATTTATACATTAATTTTTAACACTATTTTGATGAAGATGGGTATTTATTTTAAATCTCATGTAGCATTAAATTAAAGTACGTAAACCCTAAACTGTCAACAAATGCTCGGCCAAGCGATTTTTGAACATATTTAACAGGAATATTATTGACCATATTTTCTTATTTAATTTTGAAAATGTACTATTTATTCCTTTGATTGATTATTCAGTTATATTTTCTTTTATAGAAAGATTTAACAGGTAATACCAATTAAATTTTTGTAATTTTGGCTAGTAGATCCTTCTAGAGTATATCTATTCAAAGATATTTTTACTATATTTTTTTTTTATTAACTTGAAGCTGATTTAAAATGCCATCACCAAGCCCACGACTCATGAAAAAATCAAAATGATAAATTGACTGATAGAAAGCAAAAATATTGTACGAATTTACCGTGATAGTATCAAATTTTTTAGTTTAGTAAATGCATCATATTATGCGACCTTACGTGTTCTTCTTAATAAGCAAATACGTATGTAAGTTGCATTTTAAACGCATATTAAAAACACTAACTATAAATATAAATAAAAATAAAATTCTTGAAACTTAATAAATGTACACATTTTTTATGTTGCACAATAGTGATACCAGTACGAATATATTACAATGATTGATTACATTATGAACGAATTATTATTATTATTATTATTATTATTATTAATGACGAACAATGATAACGATCGTGAAATTATTCCGTGGTCGTAGATCAACCTCAAGCACATCGGCCAGATGGTCGGGACCAACAAAGTGGACGTGGGCATCGATTTGTCGGCGTACTACCCCAGCGTGGAATGGGACATACTCGGCGTCCCGGCCGAGCGACACGAGAAATATTACTCGTGCTGCGTCGAGCCGTACATCGACATATTCTTCAACATCACGTTGCGCCGGCGGACGCTGTTCTACACGGTGAACCTGATCGTGCCGTGCGTGGGCATATCGTACCTGTCGGTGCTCGTGTTCTACCTGCCGGCCGACTCCAAGGAGAAGATTTCGCTGTGCATCACCATACTGCTGTCCCAGACCATGTTCTTCCTGCTCATATCCGAGATCATCCCGTCCACGTCGCTGTCGCTGCCGCTGCTCGGCAAGTACCTGCTGTTCACCATGCTGCTGGTCGCGCTCTGCGTGGTCGTCACCATAATCATCATTAACATACACTATCGGTGAGTACCGGCACCGCGCGAGTGACACACGTGTGCCAGAGTTATGCACGGTTCGTTTTCTTTCCGTTTTACTTTACGTATACACACTGGACCGGACCGGTAAAACTCAACGTTTAAGATAACATAGAAACGACACCGGACCGGACGTCAACCGTAATATTTTTTTTTCATTTGTTTCACCATGCTACGTGCAAATCACATTCGTCGGACCGGACCTATACCGTGAGATCGACTGCGTATTGTGAATGGGCCGGACCGTTTTTTTTTCAAGTTACGTGACCGCCACCGAAAAATTAAAAGTCACTTTTAACCTTATAGAGTGATCGAAAGCGCTCGACCGCGTAGAGCTCCATCAGAGCACGAACGCTAATACGTCTGATTATCGTGAATTACAGGCAACCGAGCACGCACAAGATACCGTCGTGGATGCGGACAGTGTTCATCAGGGCGCTGCCGAAAATGCTGCTGATGAGGGTGCCGGAACAGCTGTTGGCAGACTCGGCACTGAAACAGAAACAGATGAAGACCTGTAAAAAGTTGAACCTAAACTTGGCCAGGTACGACAGAAATATTTATAATACGTCTAGTCGCCAATTTGAATGTTTATCGTTTGTTTAATTGTTTTTAAATCGAGTCGTTTATTCGAGACCCGATGAAAATAATGCGATTGAACAAGACTAATTGTGTCTCTAACTGATATCCTGTCTGTACGAACTCGAGGGAAAGATTTTAAATGCTTGACCCGCCAAGACGTTTTATTTTTTGCTTACGTCCCTGGCTGTAAAACGAAGTTTATCCAACACTGACCTACAACAACCGCTTATAACTGTATGTACCAGGGATCTAACTCCGAATTTTTTCATTCAAGGGCCACATAAAATAATATCACAAGCTCTTAATGGGCCAAAATGTATGATCACATGTGATTACTAATTTATACATACACATAGTTTTAGATTATTCATCGGTTTTTTCGGGAGCGGTTAAAATTTGTTTATGAACTGTAGTTTGGAGACCCCTGGTACATACAATTGGTGTCCGAAATATCTCGGGATTTCGAGTCGTTATCAACTTCTCTGCACAAGAATTAGGCGATATATAACCGAAATGCGTCCCAACATAAAAGTATTATTTTCTTTCCCTTTTTACGCATACCTAAGACTATCAATAACAATTTATTTTTATCAGTAGGTTAAAAGTGATGATTTTTGTCATTGTTGTGCAATTAGAAGTGAGTAAATGCAATTAGTACCTAAGTTTAAATTATGGTGGTGTTTTTTAATAAAATATTTTTGATAAAAAAAATATATTTAAAATAAAAATAAAACTTTGATCGAAACGAAACCTGTATCCTTTGATATGAACTAATATCAGCCACACTATGAACAAAGAAGAGTGAACTGATTTTTCAAAGTTAACAAATATTATTTTTGGTGAAAAATCGATATTATGTTTTAGTGACACAGATTTGACGTGTGATAAAGCCTAACGCAATTCTTGCGCAACCACGAACTTGATCATAACAAAATCAAAAGTAACGTTCACGACGAAAGGTTAGAAAATATGTATCAAATATACTGTTTATTGTTGAACGAAACGACGATCTCTGGTTCAGAGGCTCTGTGTACGATAGTAAAAGGGTAAAACTGACTAACAACTTTGTTTGCTGGTTGTTTGAGATTCGCATTAAGTCCTCAAGTCTTCGGTTTCGTCACCACCCAATACACTATGTACATTTACGAAGGTCTGTTTTACCATTAGCTAATTATTTTGTGTGTATTAAGAAATAAATAATTAAACGAATTGAATAGTAATCGAACGGTCAGGGATTCGTTACAGGTTCACGCGCGCACCGGTGTTGTGTGCAATTAAATTTAAATAATTCGATTTCTCCTCGTACAGGCTGAACGCGGCCAGCGTTGGCGCGACGTTGAACGTGCCACCAGCGCCAATCGGGTCGCCGCCGACCGGTCGCAATTCGCCCACCGACTCGCTGCGCCGGATCGTGGCCGCCACCGGCCGAACCGGGTGCAACGGGTGCAACGGGACAGCGGCCGCGGGCACGGCCAACCACCTGGTGAACACGGCCATGTCGTCCATCGACGACGCGCTGAACGAGGTGCCGGCCGCGGTCAGGAAAAAGTATCCGTTCGAGCTGGAAAAAGCCATACACAACGTCAAGTTCATACAACATCATTTGCAACGCCAGGACGAGTACAACACGGTAACGTTTTGTCGACATCGATTTTAGCGGTGCTTTCGGTTTTATTTTTTCGATTTATCTTACCTTTTTTTATTGTTATTTGTCTTATCACGTTCAACGATAACCTCCGTAACTTCACTCTGAAAATAGCTACCCCAATAACCTAAAAGAAGTTAATGCCCTCCGTAAAAAAAATTATAATGAAAAATATGTGTATAAAATGTTTTCACGATCACAGCTTTCTGTTTCCGTGTCCGATGAAATGACCAAATTGTGCACAGATCTCAGCTATTGAGTTTTAAAATATATGAGGTGCAGTAATCACTACATGCCCTAATCAATTAATTGTAAACAGTTAATGTTAACATACAACATTATGAGGATTAATCGGTTATACAAACACTAGAAAAAATACAATGAATATATTTATATTCAGGGATTCAAAATGTTTTCATAACGTTATCATAATAATGTTTAACTTTTAAAAAAAACCATTAAAATAGACAAGTAAAATAGATAGAAAAATAAAATAATTTGGCTAAACGTTTTGGAATCAATAACCGATTGAAAATTATATTGAATAACTTTATGCAATCCATTATAGATTCAAATCTATAATGAATAACGTATTAAAAACGATATTCGATATTCGAAATTTATAACGGATTACGTAGCAAAATTGTCGGTTTGAGAACAATAATCAAATATTATAATGAATAACAAAACAATTTATCAATAAAGTTTGAAAGGAAATGTAATTTTATTACAGTAATTATGTATATATATATATAATATATATTATTATATATGAGTTGTCATATATACGTATTAAAAGAATATATAATATAATATAATATAATATTATTTCGCGAGTTAAAATTTCCCTTTCACAAACACATACTGATTTTATAGTATTTACGGATTAATACAATAGCTCAGTGACTACATCGGTAATATCCGTGGTTGAAGTAACGTATATGATGACGACAGCGTCTGTGGAAGTAGCAATGGCGCTTATATTGGCAATGATCGCAGTGTTGAGATGCGCCTAAGTATTGATGACGGTCCCAACCCCCAGTCTGCCGAGCGATCGGGTGCGTTACGATTGCGTACATTTTACTTACCAATACTTAGTGCAACGTTGCCGTTGTTCAAAATCGTGAAAATTTGTAGTATAACTTGTTTTAGGAAACGATTGCTTATATTTTATATAATTTCATAAACGTTACCGAGACTATTATTTCCAGGCCAATAGGTACTTATTGGTAATATATAAAATACAATGAGATAAGATTAAATGCCGATTATTATATTGGATTTCCTGGCGCCTGTCACACTTGAACATCGTTATATTAGTATACGACCAACTTGTCATTTGATAAGTCACTGGTTTTAGTTTTAGTATTAGTAATATTGCGGTAACTATGGAGAATTCTTTAAATATTATAATGTCAGAACATGGGAAAGAGTTAGCTGTGGTTTCTTCACATAAATATGTGTTTTTGTTCTGATACATAAAAATAAAGTGTCATAAAATATTTAGATCATTATTAATTCCGTAATTTTTTCGTATTCTAATGTCAGAACAACAAATGGTCCAGAGAGTTTCCACAGAACTTTTAACGCTCAATTCTATAACGCACATCCACCAATAAACTTTGAGATTGAGGCATTGAAAGAAATGCAGGATGAAACCAATATAAAAATATCCATTATACAAAAAAATATATCTAAAGCTATTCCATCTAAAGATATGCAAAAAATTAACCATGTAATAAAACTATACGACCAATTTAAAATAGATGTTAATGTATTAAATTTTTTATCAGGGACTGGTTATCGATACCAAGGTTTTAATTTATAACTTATAATATGTATTTTTATTGTACTTTTTATACCTAAATATCTTATATTGTTTTTAATTGACTATAATATTATAATAATGATTTTTTTTAATTATATTATTATTTTTAATTTAATTTAATTTAATAGTACATGTTGGCAACGTTGCACTCATTTTCGTACGCAATCGTAATGTTTTTAAGGCTTAGGTAGAGAAATCCTTTGCAATAGTAAAAACGTACGCAATTGTTTTACTAAAAGGAACAATCGTACGCAATCGTATATTTCGGAGCGATCGATCCTACAAATCTGGCTTGCCTCTATCGAGCCGTCTCTGTGAATACCAAGGGGATAACCGAGAAGATTAGGAATAGTCAGCCAGAGACTTTTCATAATCATAATTCTCGGCATAGGTTATCATCACCTCACCAAACCATCATTGTGAACGTCTTTATCTATATGTGCCTATTCATCTACACCAGTGTTTCTCAACGTTTTTTTATTCGTGTACCCCTTTACCACTCACTACTATTTCACGTACCCCAAATATAAATTTTGAATATAAATAATGGAAAATAATAATAATAATTTTTAAGGAAAATTAGGTAATATTTATTTATTTTAATTAGCTTGCGCCAAACATTGTATATAAAAATAATAACATCAACTAAACAATTTTATTTTAATGTGAACCTTGAGCTTGTTTGCTTGAACTTAATTTTTTGAAATTTGGCTCCACACTTGATAAATAAACCCGTAAGTCTGAACTTACAGACAATTTATTACGATATTTATTTTTTATGAACCTGTACGTAGAAAAGGCCCTTTCCATCAACACAGTGCTTGTGAATGGTAGCAAAACATAGAGTGCTTTGCATGATTGCTCAGGATATTTCATATAATTATTTATATAACTATTTCAGTTACATTAAATTTCACTTTTTCCGCCATTACTCAATTTTTTTTGCGTACCCCTTGAGATCATGCCACCTACCCCTAGGGGTACGCGTACCCCAGGTTGAGAACCGCTGATCTACATGATACGGGTTGCGTGGTGCCTCAACGATGTACTTAATAACATTTATAATCTTCGGCCACATTATAAATTGTATTACATTAATTGACTAAGCGCACGCTCTATCTAAGATGGGATCGAATAAATAATTGGAATGATTTTGCCGCTATATATCGCACCATGAGTGTATTATATACTTATTTTGTACGGAATGTTTCTTGTTCGTTTCTAATTTCTAATAATGTTAAGCGCAAATGTTGAAAAATATTAAAATAATAATTAACAAAAAACACTATTTTTTTCTGATATAATCTCTGTTTCTATCGAATCTATAAAACGATTTATGATTTTTTGATTTTTCGTGACATAACTGGCCTATACAGCTAGAATTGTAAATGGTAATAAGATAGATTAAACATTGAAAACTTAACTAGATGTATAGTTTTGTTGAACCGTGGATTAATAAAACAACCCAATCAGTTAATAAACATGAAAATATGATTAATTACAGTAATAATTTTTAAATAACATATAATTAAAACAGATAAAATTATATGAAGTGGTCATATAGAAATATCCAATCAAAGCAAAGATAGCTCGATATCTCATAAGTTATAACATGAATTAATAATATGTATTGAAAATACGGAATTTTAGTGACTTTCTGAAGTTAAATATACCTGTTGAAGTGCTGGTGATTAAATTTATTTTTAAAATATACAGTAAGCTACTAAAAGCAAAGATATCAAAATATAATTATTATTTATTTTTTATTTTTTTAATATTTTAGATTCTGAACGGAGTGAAGAATGTATTGATTTTACAATGATGTGTGTTTTTTTTTTTTTTTTTTTTGTGTCTGTCGACACGTTTTGGGGCAGTAAAAATGCTTCGATTGCCTTATGTAGCAACTTTTCTGAAAGGAAAGTGAATCTATTTGGTACTTTGGGGGGTCAAAAGTCAAAAATTTCCAATATTTTTTAAATGCGACGGGAAAAACCATAAAAAAATTTGGGAAAAACGGGAGTTTTTACGCAAAACCAGTTTTTGACATAATCAAATTTTTTATTTTGCTATAACTCAAAAACTAATCGATGTAAATACTTGAAATTTTCACCAAATGTTTAGATTAGCGTTCTCTATACACCATTAAATTTTCAAAGTATTTTGACTTTTATTAAGCTATTTATAGACAATTGAAATTTTCAATATTTTTAAGTATTTTTTTTTTAAATAACGATAAAATTTTTTTGGCTGCCTAGAAAATCTTGAAAATTTAATACAAGGTTTCTTATAAGTTTTTCCTTAACTGATAAAAAAAAATCTAAAATCGTAAGTCACAATTTTTTTTTATAAGTGCTCAAAGTTACAATTTATACGAAATATGTAAAAATCACGATAATTTGCAAGTTATTTTGTAGATAAAAATTCATTTAATTTTTTCTGTTCATACTTAAGGTTCAAAATTTTAACACTAGGTTATCTATAAGCTACTCTTCAAAAATCTTTAAAAAACATCCTACCGGAATTAGAGGAAAACATTTTATGACTGTTTGAAATTTAAATATTTACGAAATTGCATAAAATAGCGATTTATTGTCAAACGATTTTAAATATTTTTTATAATTCAAAAAGTATAAGTCGCAGATTTTTGAAATTTCTACCAGATGTTAAGATTGGTATTTCCTTTATGTCATATTTTTTTCAAATATTATATTGATTTTTAAGCCACTTATAGGCATTTAAAATATTCGATTTTTTTACATTTTTTTTTATAATCGGTGATAAAAAAAATTTGGCTCGTACAAAATACTTGAAAATTTAATAGAAGATTCCACAGAAGTAGTTCTTAAAGTCATTCAAAAATTATTAAAATCCATAGGCACAATTTTTTTTTATAAGCGTTTGAACAGCGAATATTGACAAAAAATTACATGTAAAATATAATATACTGTATAATATTCTAGACTGACAAAGATATCGGTTTTTTTTAAAATGCTCTAACTCAAAAATGAAAAACCGCAACAACTTGAAATTTTCACCAAATCTTTATATTGACGTTCTCTATACATGGTTAAGATTTCAAAGTATTTTGACATATTTTGACTTATTTATAGACAATTTAAATTTTCGATTTTTGTTAAATTTTTGTTTTTAAACATCTATAAAATTTAATTGATTGAGCGAAAACTCTTGAAAATTTTATACTAGGTTTATAATAAGTTAAAATTATCGTAACTAAAAAATATCGGTGATCGGTTAACTCAATTTTTTTTTATAAGCCCTTAATTCTCAAATTTGTATAAAATGTGTAAAAATCACGATAATTTGCAAGTTATTTTGTAGATAAAAATTCATAAAATTTTTTTTGTTCATACTTAAGGTTCAAAATTTTAACACTAGGTTATCTATGAGCTACTCTTCAAAAATCTTTAAAAAAATTTCTACCGGACTAAGAGGAAAAAATTGTATGACTGTTTGAAATTTAAATATTTACGAAATTGCATAAAATAGCGATTTATTCTCAGACGATTTTAAATATTTGTTATAATTCAAAAAGTATAAGTCGCAGATTTTTGAAATTTCTACCAGCTGTTAAGATTGGTATTTCTTTTATGCAATATTTTTTTCAAAATATTATATTGATTTTTAAGCCACTTATAGTCATTTAAAATATTCGATTTTTTTACATTTTATTTTTATAATCGGTGATAAAAAAAATTTGGCTTCTACAAAATACTTGAAAATTTAATCGAAGATTCCACAGAAGTAGTTCTTTATGTCATTCAAAAATTATTAAAATCCATAGGCACAATTTTTTTTTATAAGCGTTTGAACATCGAATATTGACATAAAATTACATGTAAAATATAATATAATGTAGAATGTTCTAGACTGACAAATGATATCGGTTTTTTTAAAATGCCCTAACTCAAAAACGAAAAACCGCAACAACTTGAAATTATCATTAAATCTTTATATTGACGTTTTCTATACATGGTTAAAATTTCAAAGTATTTTGACATATTTTGACTTATTTATAGACAATTTAAATTTTCGGTTTTTCTAAATTTTTCGTTTAAAAATAAAATATACTTATATAATATTTATAAATAACATTGTATTATATTCTAGACTAACATATGAACTCCGTTCAGAATCGTTATTCGTATACAATGATATCTATCATTGCATTCAAATTTAACAAATCCATTATAATAATGACCTATCCTATAAGCGAGGTGCACTCCACCCCTAACTGTACAGCAGAGCGAGGCCCATCCGGTTTTTGTTTTTTGAGATTAATTCCTTTACACTGATGTCACAGATAAACCTTAATGTTTCTACGCGTTCGATCGATGCATTACTTATTTTCTAATCATGTTTCGTCAACAAACTATTCTATAAGTTGACTTTTTCTTATCTCATTCGTGTTGATAATGAATACCGTAAAATGGGGTCACTCTGGTCAATTTTAAAGGTTTTTTAGATTAATAGACTATTTATTATTAAATTTTAGCTATAAGTTAGTGAATTTTGAACAAAACAAAAATTAAGTTTTCACGATAATTTACGTAATGATATATGATATGTGTATATAACATATTTTTTTAACCAATTTCAATTTTTGAAAAAAAAATTTAAAGTTGTGACGCTATTCACCACTTGGTGGGGTGAATAAAATCAGTATATTAATATTGAAACAAAATCCATTTAAACCCTCTTTATAGGTGAATAGAGTCAAAAAGTATATTTTTTAATAAAAAAGACAACTTTAAAGAACATTTTTATAAAACATTTGATACATTTATAATACATTTTAATGTTATAACACAACAGATACAATTTTTTATTAAACAATAGAAAAAATTAGTTTCGTCATAGTTTATGATTAAATCTGGAGAAATTTCTTTTTAATATGGCACTCTACTTATGAATACTTTTGCCTGCCATAAAACTATTAAACTAGTAAACTAGTAAATGCCATTTAACATGACTCTTTTTCATTATTAAATAATTTTTAGGTATTAAATATGTTAATTTTTCTTAAAAACAATAAATAGTATTCATCAACTAAGAGCTAAAC
Source organism: Sipha maydis (assembly GCA_034509805.1). Taxonomy (NCBI): domain Eukaryota; kingdom Metazoa; phylum Arthropoda; class Insecta; order Hemiptera; family Aphididae; genus Sipha; species Sipha maydis. The sequence goes on from JASXSY010001726.1 coordinate 133,191, forward strand.
AGTCATTATTTTGAAAATTTATAATATTCATAGATGCTCGTAATTTGTTGATATTCTACACGAAATCATGACAATAATTTTTGTAATTTAAGTCATGGACTAAAGTATATCGTATTATTTAATTGGTATTTGTAATTTAACAGAAAACAATGTTATTTATTATTATTTGGTACTGATAATTTTATTATTTTGTGAAATATATATATATTTAACCAATATGTTTAACCAATTTTTTTTTAGGAGACCAAACTGATGAATACTTCTTATCTCCCTACTTCCATGTAATCCAATATTTATTTCGAGAAATTGATTGAAATAGCTACATTTACTAGTTCGTAATAAATGTACGTTATTATTATAGATAATATGTTCATGTAATAAAACATGGCTAGTTATGCATATAAGTTTAAGCATCCAAGGAAGTGTATTTTGTTAAATAAATTATTACTTTCATTACTACTATATAACGTTATTGCATTTTATGAAAAGTAATTTAACAATAACCCCTTGAAAAAACAACTGTTGACAAAGAAGTCTTGCTAACAATTTTAACGAGTTCACAGAAATCATGTCATTGTACTTAAACTTAACATTGTTCATTTAAATATATTAATTATTATAAATGGAAAAATATTTCATATAATATAGATTCTGTTTAAGAAGAATTTATTTCTAATATATGCTGTATGGTCGTACGGAGATATTCACTTAAGATATTCGCTGAAATATGAATAATTCAAATTGCACGTCTTGACTTTTGAAAGAAATCTTTATATTAATTTTAATAACTCGTTAATCTCAAATCGTTTGCAATATAAATATTTTTATAATCCTATACACCATATAATGTATAAACTGTTGTTAGGCAATAATTTTTTGTTATTTAATTATAAACATTTGTACTTATGATGATTTTGAGTTTTTGAATTTTTAAATAATATTTTATTTTAATTTATGGGTATATTTTTTTTTCTAATTAGCTGCAATACCTACAACATTAAAATATCATTATTTTCTACCTTTTATTTTTTTTAAAAAAAAGTAATTACAATCCATCAAATTCGATATTAATATTTTTGTAAAGTCTTATTATTTTAATGTTAAATGTTATGTACTATGAGAATTTTTAAACGTGAATATTTTTAAATTTAATGGATGTAAAAAACGTACGGGGATATGTATAGGAAAGTATCGAGTTCATATTTTAAAATGAAAATTTATCACGTCAAAAAAATAATTCAATAAAATAAACTTATCCTTTCATCAAATATTTAAAACTCTACATACGTGTGTACATTACTAACTAATTGAAAATATGTAAAATTAATTAAATGTCGTAATATTTTAAAATAAATAGTCCCTAGTGATTAATTTAAGTCATAATATTTTAATTTATAAATGTTATTTATTTTAAGAAGAACTACGCTACGTTCATTCAAAACTCAAAACTTAAGCTTTGTTCATTAAACTATAAATATTACCTAAATGCTACAAATTATTTTCAATTAGATATTTTTAGGATTATTCACAAGAATATAATATCATAGGACGTAAATTGATAAAACTAGTTCGTAGTTTTATTTCGTAAATGTTTTTAATTCTTTTACGTATGTTACAACAATTTAAAGATAACATGTCATATTAAATTATATTTTTTGACAAATTTAAAGTAAAATACGGTATACTAAATTAGATTCAGATCAAAAGAAATACATGAAACGCATCTATTACCTTAATAAGTAACAGTCTACGAGTACACACGTACACGTTGTAAAACCAACAGCATATTTTCTGTTTCACCTGTAATTTAATACCTTGCATAAAAATTATTTGGCTTAGACGAATAAAAACATGTTTATACAATTATCTTAACTCATGTTCAAACAGCGTTTTAAATTACATAATTATTAGGGAAAAATCATTAAAAAAAAGCTAAAATGATAAATGAATAAATACCTGCATGTACTATTAAAATATGTGTTTAACTTTAATCACAAAATATTTTTTATAGAAATTACTATAACGAATAAAAAATATGTTCCAATATTGTTTTATTTGGAACTTATAAGTATAAATAACAAATATAACAGATTATAATATAATTGGGGTAGTAAAATGTTTTATGTAATTGGTGCAGTGGCATTTTTTTAAACACCATAATTAAGACAAATATACAATTTTTAAATATTGCAGATATATAAAGTAAATAGGTTTTGATAACATTATTCTAGCTCTTTGATTAGATCAAGTCATATTTAATTATTTAGAAAAACCCCTTTTAACTTTTATTCCTAAGAATAAAATTTAAAAATGAATGAGAATATTTATTACACTTTAATTTAAGTTGCTTTCAGAAGGTTAATTTTTATATAAATAATTACTTTTCTTTATAGAGGTAATTTAAAAAGATCTAAATAATATATTATTTATTGATGTTCAATTAAATTATGCTCCATCCCATCGATTATCCATATCATTCTAATATATATTTGCAATACTTTCTTTCTTTTTTAAAAATAAATAAACGAATATCTTTTTATAGCAATTATGTATTAAATTTTAGTATTACCAACATATTAATTTAAAATTATTATGATACATTGTATATCTTTGAAATAAAATATATTATAGTATTCAATTACTTATTTATCTGGTATACATGTTATCCTCGTGTTCGATGAAATTATTAAATCATAAGAATTACAAATGTATTTACAAATTTACAATTATAGTAAATACCAATAACTAACATGTAAAAGTGATGTAGTTATATTTAGTGAAATATACTTAAAAGTTTATTAATAGTTAATTACAAATCGAATGAAAAGTAATAGAAATAAAATTTATTTTTATCAAAATAAAATAAATAATATTCTAAAAATTATTATTCTGTTATAATCAATAACATTGTATGTCCATATCAAACACTTTAACTAATCAATGATTACATTTTTCAAGACTGAACTACCTACTTATTAATTGGCCTACTATTGAGTTACAACATCGACTTTTTAAGTGATTTAATTTAATAAATGACTTGGAGTAAAATAAGTAAAATAAAATTACAATCTTTATATTACTTATAATAATTCATTACGACTTAAAATAATATTTAATTGAACTTTAATTTTACTTCATTTGTCTCGGTGTAAAATGTTATTATAGTAATTTGAATTATAATATGAAAATTATTATCATTTGCTAAATTAAAAAAAAAACTTGATTTTGGTTTATACAACTTTGTCGATGCTTGGTCGTGAACCTGAACTTTTATACGTTTACTTATCATTTTTTTTCAATGTTGATCTACCTAACTTGCCAGAAAATAATTTCGTGTTTTAATTTTTACTATCTTATCGATAAACCGAGGTATATAAAACAATTTAAGCTTGTGAATGAATAATTTTCATCTATCATTTAAAAATATATTATTTTAATCAAAATGCAACTAATAAAATTCTGCTTTAGTAAAATGATCAAAAACATAAATATAAATCAGTTTTATGGTATGACACATTTACATATTATAGATAAGTACTACTCATAATTAGTTTTTTTAATTATTATTTTACTACGCTTTTGTCCAATGATATTACAACAAAGTAAAGTTATTGGTTAAAATAATATATAAAATAGTATTACGTATTAAATTTATGCAAAAAAAAAAATTACAAATATTTGTTTAATTAATTAGCTAACACGTCGTGCATATACAAATAAAGTATAAAATGAAAAAATTAATATCACATGATTTCATAAATTTATATTTATTTTTAACTCACGACCTTTATTTTATCTTTTTTCTTTATTTATAAGCTAAATTTGCAATTTTTTTTATGTTTATGTAATTTGTCATAACTGTTTTATTGACTCAGAAACCTAAGGAAATACAACACATAGCCATTGTTGTAATGACAAAAATGTATCTGAATAAGGGTCATGACAACATTGTACTAACTCAATGTTCATCATCAAGTACAAAATAATGCTAAGTTTTTAATGACAATTTTAACACAAATGTTTAATATTTTTCGAATTGTATATCAATTGTAGGTAATATATAAATACATAATACTTTATATTCGACATTTTTTTCAATCTAAATTCAAACATCAAACATTTTCAGGTAGTTTACATTTTTTTTTCTGAAAGGTCAAATCTAGTATTCATTATTGTGTGCCACCAGTTTTAACTGAATTACCTTTAACAACTATCACGCAATTAACTTGCAGAAAAACGTAATACTTATCCCCATAAAATCTTTTCAGATAACTTAAAAATATAAAGACGATTTGTATAAAATAATTTCTTCTCTTTTTAAACTGTACGATATAACTATAATTATAATTTTTTTTATAATATAAATTATTATTGTAATAGAGTGAATATTTTATGGCAATAAAGTTAATCTGTAAAACAAAAAAACGGAAGCGTACTAATACTAATGTATTAACATACATTAATCGTGTATAAATTATTGTTTAATAAATAAATAATAATCGATAATAATATTTTTTTTTGTAAAATTTATCAATTAATCGATTAATTACTTATTATTAATTTTTACCATAATACATTTCATAATAATTCATAAATGTTATATTTATTTACTAATTTAATTAAATCTACGATCGTGAGACCTTTTACAAAATTATAAATTGGTGATAAACTATAATATACACCGTGAAAAAATATGTTATTGTAATGAAAGTATTCAAACTAATTTAATGATAAAATAATATAACGATAATATAGTATAGAAAGTAAAAAGGAAAAATGCAATTATAAATAATCATAACCAAAGGTTTTGCCACCGTCCATTAAGAGGTAAGTTGGCAAATTTTAAATATATTTTTTATCAAAAGATAATGGATAAAATTGTTTCGAATTTCTAATATTAAGGCAATTCATTCTAATGCATATTAAGGATAAGTTTTCTGGGAAATTTATATCACCTAGTATTATTTTTTAAGAAATGTTGTAAGTAAAAATATGCAACGGTTTTTTTAGTAGTGAATGGTTAAGGAAATTTAAAACACTGATATAAGAACCATGTGTAGGTCTATAGATGTAAAATTAAAATTAAATGTAGCAGAAAAAATGTTGAACCTATTTAAACAAAGTAGTTTGTTTTATTGTATTATTAGTTCAGACAAGATTGTAATATTTTAAATTAGAGTGAACAAAGGATAAATAAAGGATTTCTAAAAGATAAGGGCCAGCAAAATAGCTACAAATACGTTTATTATAATCTAAGTTACACGTAGCTTTACATTTAACATTTCTGTATGTAAAGTAAAATTTAATTTGGAATCAAATACTATACCTTAATATTTAATATGAAAGACAAGTTCGATTTCAGTAATAAAAATAGAATAATGAAAATTAATTGGATTTTTTATTAGATTAAAAAACAATTTATTCTTATTTAAATTTAGATAGTTTATATTATACCACGATAACACGTTATTAATATATTATTGTAAATTCATTTTACCTTGTTTAGTTTTTATATTATTTATTAGTATAGGCTCATCAGCGAAGAGAAGACTATTAAATTAAGTGATAATTTTTGTTAGGTTATTAATAAATATATTAAAAAGGAAGGTCGACAAATAGTCCCCTCGAAGAACACCTAAAAACACAAGAAATTTAATAGATACTGATATTTTATAATTTGTTTGAGTTCAATAATAAATAATTGTAGTCAATTATGTAAAAAACCAGAGAAATCATAACTATGTAAATTATGAAATAAAATTATGTGTTTAACTAGATCGAAGGCTTTAGAAAAGACAGTATATATTATATATGTCTGATATTTAATTTCAAAAGAAAACAAGGATTACATATTTTATTATATCGATATCATAGATATCATAGCATTGATTAAGTATACTTAATCAATGATCATAGATAGATCGACGAGGTATAAAACCATAATGATTATTGTCTAAGAAAGAAGAGCAAAAAAATGATTATTTTAATGAAATGAAGTGAAAAAAAAAGTTATAGAATTATATAGAACTTAAAAATAGGACGTTAGTTAGATATTAATGTGGATCACCTTTTTTTAATTAAATAATTCATTTAATTAATTAGAGAAATAAGATACGTTTTTCAGTAAGTTAGAAAAATACCTTTATTGAGAGATTTATTAAATATATTAGTTAAATATGGTGTAATAATGGAGTAACGAAACTGGTACACCATCGGGACAAGTACTAGAACTATGTTTAAGACTTGAGATCATGTTTCAGAGCTCAAGTTCGATAAGAATGATTAAATTAAAATTAAACATTGAATTTAAATTTAAATTATTATTAGATAGAGAAGAGGGATAAAATAATTGGTTTGAGTCACAAACAGCAACAAAAAAAACATTTGGCAAAAATATATACAGTACCATTATCAGCGACTGCTGTAACTAGAGCAAGGGTTCTCAACCTTTTGAGGTAAATTCCTCTTTTCATACTATTTAATACTATTACTACCCCTTACCAAAATATGATTTAATTATGTTTAATATATATATATATATATATAAATCCTATCTTCTTATATTCAACCCTATCTCCTTGGTCTTCTTACATTCAATTTTCCCTTTTATTAATCTATAAAATAGTTCGATTTTGTGCCTCAATATATAGTGTTGGGTAAATTACTTTTAAAATGTAATGAGATTACGTTACTCGTTACTTCAAATATTTGTATTCAAATTACATTTGCGTTACCTAAAATAATTTTTTTCACATTACATTACTTTTTTTATTAATAAAGTAATGCGTTACAAATAACGTTACTTTTTTATCTCTGATAACAGTTATTTTTTTTTTTTTTAATCATATTCAAATCATACGATATATTTTGCAATCATAGACTTAGTGATAATATAATTTATATATAATATGTATTATTAATTGTAAATGGCGACTGCAGTCTGGTAAGGTATTTAGATCGAGGTAAATAGGAATATCAGTTTTAAATGTGTACTTATATATAGGTAGGTAGGTTATTTCCTAATTCATAAGCCGTAAATCATAATTCATTTTAATTAAATTTCATTTTTAAGTCGAACTATTTTCTTTTTAATAATGAAGTAATAACATTAATGTCTGGATTGTTTAATAATATTGTTAACTATTATCGGAATCAAAAATAAATAAAATTGATTTTTAATTTTTCTAGAATATCTTATCGGTTTGTTTTTGTAATATATTCCAGAACGTTTCATCATAGAAATTACTCTTTAAAAGTAATTGTGTTACAATTGCGTTACTTTAAGTAAAATGTAAAGAAATTACTGTTGCGTTACTGAAAAAGTAATTGCATTACAGTAATTTGTAATTTGCGTTACGTTACTATCCAACTCTGTCAATATGTGACCAATAAATGTTCAATCGTCTTTGATCGTTTTGAGTTCATTCTCTGTGTTAATTTACTTCGCTAATTATGCTTTCATTTGTTCCATCTAACTCACAACATTCTTCTCCAATACCACATTTAAAAGCTTCGAGGATTTGTTGTTGTGCCTTATTTAGTATCTAGGTTTTTGAGCTGTATAGCACCATATTCCACATATATAATTTTATGAAACATTTCCACACAAGAATACTCATATTATTAGAGCATAAAAATGTTTTCTTATTCATAAAAACTGACTTTTCAGTGCGATTCTGGATCTTATTTCTCTGATACAGTCGCCTTGGTTAATAGAACTGCCAAAGTATTTTCAAGCTTTTCAAGCAGCCGATTTGCTGCTTTGATATTAATTTTACAGATTCCATCTAATTTTTAGCAATCTAAATCATGCATTCATTGTTTGTTATTGGTTAAATATATTCATATTAAAAACAATGAATATGTTATGAATATTTAATGAATTATCAGAAAACAATTTAATTATTATTTAAAATTATTAAAACCAATAATTGGAATAAAACCACCAACTACCAATAATTGGTATTATTGTGTCACAATTATTTAGAACTGAGCAGTGAAAAAACTCTTATTATTTTGTATATTTTTTATAATAACTAATTTAAAATGTAATATCTAAGAAAGAAAATATAATATAATTATTATATTATATTTTCTTATTAAACACTAAGTCGTTATTTTTGATTATTGATATTTAATTGAGACATTATTGTGTCACAATTATTTGGAACTGAGCAGTGAAAAAACTCTTATTATTTTGTATATTTTTTATAATAACTAATTTAAAAAATATACAAAAAATTAAGAGTTTCTATTTAAAAATGTTCAAGCCTCCCTAGTGGATCGCACCCTCAGGTTGAGAACCACTAATCTGGAGTAGGACAAAGGAAGTATGTAATAATTTTTAGAGTAATTATAATATTTCCAACAATTTCACGATTTTTCTTTATTGAATAATGCACATTTTTTATATAAATTTTGTAATCTAATTTAACGAATATTTTGAATTTAGCTCTTAGGTGAAATAAATTTTTATAACCTGAGATTTTATTGTATTTTTTATGTACAAAGTGGACATTTTTATTTTTGATTTTAGTAAAGATTTTAGAAATTTTGAGAACCAAATAAAAAAGAAGGTATTATGTATTATTTTTGTTGGAATTAAGATATTGATGGCATCATATAATATCGTATAAAATTGAATAATTAAGTCATCAATATTTGGGGTGCTAAAATCAAGGTAAACGAGTACGTTATCGGAGTGTTTTATAATTTTAACATAATCACAATTTTTAAATTCATAACTAAAGTCAAAAAACAATTTTTGAAGTATTACAATGGTTGTAATTTAATGACATATTTAGTGCTGGGTGGTATTTAATACTGGGTAGTAGATTATAATGGGTCTAGGTCATTATTGAACATTTAATCAAGAATGATATTATTGTGATTACGTATTAAATTGAACTAATTTAAATTGAAGTGTGATAATATACTTATAAATTAAGATTTTAACTGTGAATTACAATTTAGCGGTAGAGAATGAAGAATTAAATTAAATGCGAGTTATTTAAAATTACTTAATAAAATAATTTTGGCATTCGAATTAGGTAAATATGTAAAATTGTTTCATAGATAAGAAAAATAAATATTAGAATCTAAAATAAATTTAACAAATATTTGTTCAACACATTTAATATAAATAGTTATAACTTGACATTTTAGTGCCTAATTTACTGCAATTAAAATCCAAAACTTTTTTTCTAGAACTATTACAAAGAGATCCATCACAACGTTAGATAGTGTAGTTATTACAATTTAATTAGGGATTAGAAATATAGCGTGAAAACCGAATTTCAGAGAAATCAATGAATCAAAGCTACATATATCTTAAGAAGGGATAGGAATATGAATTTTTAAAAATTAACTTCTAAATTTGAATTTTGATTTGAATTTAAAGTTGATATTGAAAACAAAATTCGGCATTCTTTACAAGTTTTTTTTCATCGGAAGTAGGTAGAGACGATTAATGGAATACCGTTAAGGTACTTGATTGAGATGTTTGTTTCACCTTTAGAACAATGTTTTTGAGAAGGTTTTTGAATTATATGTGTTGTTTAAGAGCTCATCACTTATGATTTTAATTTTAATAAAAATTGTATACGATTTTAATTTTTAAGATGAACCTAAGATATTAAAGACACTCGAAGTTGAATTTAAGAAAATTTTCAACAGATGTATTTTCTCATTCAGTAATTGGTTTGATGTCCAAAGAAATTGTATTTAAAATACGATTAACTGTTGATACATCAGAGTTTTTGGAATATATAGGTACTTCAGGGATATTAAATGTAATAATGATTTAGATTGAGCAAAGTGGTCAATGCAATCAGAGAATAATATCTTCATTAGGGGTAGATAAGTTTTTTTTAAGAAAATCGACCCTTTTGACTATAGTATTGAAATAATTTTGGTGAACATTTTTTTTGTTTTTAATACGAGTAGAAGATATTTCTGAAAATAATTTTAACAATTTTTTTTTTAAAATAAATCAGGTTTCTCATGTGGATTGTTAACGAAGCTAATACGTTTGGATTGTTCGAGTCTTATGAAATTAAGTTGATATCAGATTTAATCTGATGATTTGTCTGATATATAATGAAATTATGAAAGTGAATGATTGTTCGAACAGATAGTTTTAGTTTTTTTAATGTATTTTTTGCAGGACCAAGATTTTTTTACACTATTAAAGTAGTCAATTTCATCTTATTTTAAATAAATTCAATTTATGTCAATATCAATTCTTACATAAAGTACAGATAATATAAATGTTCTTTCTGGACCACGTTTTAAATTCTCTATACAAACAGTGCACGAAATTATTGCAATTGACAAATAAATATATAAGAGTTGAAAAATAACGTGCATACGTTACGACACCTAATCAGTAACTGATTTTAAATGATATTGATTTCAGGTAGAAAATTCTATTGCTACTTATGAACCACATGCTTGCATTGTTGTTTACTCGGTAGTTTCCAAAGGATCGTTCAAGGTGGCTGAAGAAATCTTAAACTATTTGTGGCAAGAGAATTATACTCGCGAAAAGACTGTCATTGTAGTCGGTAATAAAGCTGACCTAATGAGAGCAAGATGCATTACTACTGAAGGTAAACAATTTATGTATAAATTATAAATTTAAATTTAAAGTTTAATGCTCAGAGACATATGTAATTTACTGGATATTTTATAAACAAGTATAATGGTTTTTTATTTCATCGCACCAAGTTCAGAGGCGTTACATTTACAAGTGTCATTTTACACGTATTTTATAAATAAATCGTTAATAAAGGTCCGATATGACCTCGAATGATGTTTTAAAGGACCCTAGAGAATTTGAAATAAAATATGTCCATATGAAAAACACAATTCGAATATATATTGAAATTAGAGCGTTTAAATATTGATCAGCTTTTGATTAAAATTTAAATTATTTAAAAAAAAACCAAAGATAGGATTACATTAAACTATTTATTTTTTTAATTTCTATTTTATAAAACCTGTGTTATCACCATTATTACCTACTGGTATTAACGATTTTCAATAGTAAATCAAATACGTTTTTAACTTATGAAATACATATTTAACACATATTTATAATCAAACATCAAAGTATTTTATTTGTTTGACATTAATATGGCTTTAATTAATTAAAAACAATATTAAAAGGTAAATTAACGTTAATAAAGCTTAAAATTATCAAATGTACGTGCTACGTGAACAGACCATGACGATAATTTGGTTTAATATTATGTAATATATTAAATAAACTCTTTGGATTCAATGCTCTAAGTATCCATTTTATAGTTCCCCTTTATTTATGTTAACACAATTATTAATATTTATAAACAATATTATGAATTTCAAGTGCAAGTGCTTGTTTGAAGTTTTTTAGAAAGCGTGCCTTCTCAACTCATTTCTCTCACTTTTGAAATAACGACCCGCTTGTTTGTATAATTTCTCCTTTTCTACCTAGGAAACTCAATAGCTTGCGGCTCACCCGTTTTACGCCAATTTCGTATGTTTTATAAGTACAAGATTTTCCGCGAGTTAATAAAATATTCTTTGTACTCGTGTATTTTTTACGACTAAATAATTCACAACTGTAGATTTCTGGATTATAACGTTATTATACACCATGTACAGTATTAATGATATTACTCTAGATTAATTTAACTAAACTATATCAGACGCAAAAACTTTTATTGTTATTTTATATCGTTATAATATTTTGAATACTTAGATACAAAATATATGTACGTAATATGCATAATATGTGTGACTGTTATTTGATTAAAATGACATTTTATGTTTGTTCTGAGCTTATTAAATGTCCGGATTAAGTTTACCGTTCAAAGACCTCTGTAATGACAGAGGAATACATAGTTAGTTTTGAATTCTAAATAGGCGTTTTTCCATTCTGTTTCAGAAGGTAAACAATTAGCATGCTCGAGGGAGTGTAAATTCATCGAAACTTCAAGCGGTATCCAACACAATGTGGACGAACTGTTGGTCGGTGTTTTGAAACAAATCCGTCTGCGCGAGACTAGAGACAAAAAGAAACAGAACCAACGGAAGACGGCCATCCACGGATCGAAAACTTCACTTTCGTTACATATCGCTAAGGAAATATTGCAGAAAATGTGTTTGCTGGACTCCAAGTCAAAATCTTGTGGCAACCTTCACGTACTCTAAATCGAACGACAACAATAATTTCAACAACTTGACGTTTTTTTTATAATTCTCTTTATTTATTTTCTTTACGCTCGTATACGATTTCTACACGTGTACATTATAATGTATAATGTTGATATGCCTAATACAATCCTTGAACTTCTTTACAGGGACGGAGTTGGATACCACACGGTTCAGTAACCATGTGATATTTATAGCAGATAGGTATACCAATTGATGATTTAAGCCGACTTTACACCGGCCCTAGATCTATTTTGAGTGACTGACGAGAGGGCAGAGGCCGTTGTAAAAACATTTATTACTTTTCTTCGATATGGATATTCCTATATATGATGTATTTTTGTATTTTCCCAATTATGCCATAACAAAAACGAACGTTTATAATACGCTTCCAGGGTCACAGTATTTGTAACCTTTAAGGTCGACGGGACTAATCCCCCGCCCTTCTCCATCGACTGTTCTATATTTTCCTGTGATAAATTTATGTAAACACAGTAAACATTTCAATACTAATTTCAATCGATCTTTTATCATATTATTATAATTACAATATTATATTATTACACTATACTATATGATTATAAGAGTATAAGCGTTTTCATTTTAACTATTCGATATACATAACAAACGTTATAATATGGATATAAATAACGGTTACAAAAATTAAACTAAAGTTGTTTTAAAAACTTATTTAATATTTATGTTGGTTCACTATAATTTTATGGATATTTTTACGGTTTGTAGAATTATACACCTTCTACCTATAATATAGACAAAAATATAGTGTGCGTAGTTGAAACATTTTTATTTTCTGTGATAAAGAAGCAAAAATCTATCAATATAAAGTTTATATAAATACTTAAATGTTATATGATTTAACCTATGCAAATGCATTTACTCATTGTTTTCATTGAGAGTCTTTTTATGTTTTGTTACTTGAACTTTGTTATAAGTACTATTTTATGATAATATGACGTTTACAAAATTACATTGAAGTTATCACAACGTATGTAACGCAATATATTATTGTATGTTCTACTTATATAATTTTAGTTTATTATACTATAACTTGAATGGTTTTATTATACATCCCTATGTATATTTTTTATTTGTGATGTTTTTCTATGAAATACAAATTACTTATTTAAATCAAAAATGCATTTAAAATACAAATGTTTTGAAGTATACCACCTTGGTCAATTAATTTAAATTATGTATACATAATTTAAGTATTACGATTCATATCTTTTGTACGAGAAAATATTATAAAATTGAATTCCAGTAAGAACTATTTGAGCTTTTAAAGTCAAAGTCGCTTAGAAATTTGGAGGATTTTTAGAACAATAAATTTTTTTTTTTTATTTAATTTGAATATAGTAATACCATCAGGACCAGCTCAAGTGTTTAAAAAAACCCAGGCCAAATTTAGTTTTGTCGCCCCTTATATGTAAATATTACATCAAATATTTTTTTTATACATAAAAATTGTCCCAAAAAAATACTGCTTTAGTCGTGGGTCTATGTCACCTATCCCTTGAGCCGAGCCTGAATACCATCGTTGCTTTTAGAACTTCATAATACTTAAAGACATAATATAGTGTATACGATGTTTTTTCAGAATCAAGAAAAACTTAAAAGTTTTGTAAAATAATACATGTGTAATCATATCATAACTAAAAAACATAATTAAGATTTCTTCATTCAACTGTTTCATAATTATTTATTTCTTGACTATAAAGACACAATAATAGGTGAAAGTCCTACTACAAAAAATTAAACCAATAAATCGATAACGAACAGAACTTTGACGGTTTATAACCAAGTCGAACCGAATTTAAATATTGTTGAATATTTTATTTTTCAATATTTCTATAACACATAAAAAAATAATCATTTTTCAGTATAAATATAATATAATCCAAAATAAGCGTAATATATGTATATATTCGTATTAAGTATTCGTTATATATACAACTGGATAGATATTATTAAAAAAATAAAAAAAATATTTGCCGAGATTAAATATTATTAAAATACTATGATTCGGTAAAAAGAATAATTCATCTTTTTTCGCGTACGAACTATATTAAATAATGATAATAATAATATAATAATATTAAGTGATCCGGTGTTCTTTTCGAATCCCGTTGTAATGCGATTGTGAATATAATATGATTAAATCTTTTCAATTGCTCATGTAAGCCGTACATAAGAAGGAATTGTAAAGGTTACTTAAGTAAAAGTAAAAGTTTTATTTTTATTTTAAACAATTTATGACACGAAATACTCATCATAATCTTATGAATTGTTTAAAGTGTTGTCCATTATGTTGTAAACATATTTCTAAATGTTGTATGACTTTATCTTGAATATATAGTCACCGTAATCTGTTCATTTGTTAGTTTGTTCTTAATTGCACAATGTGGATTTTTCCTTTACCAAAAACGATTATCTTGTTTATTTTTCTCACCATTATTTGCGAATTTACGTTCATCCGTCCAAAGAATGTATTTTAATCCTAACCCGATTTAATAGCACTTGATTTTCTTCTTTGGGGACATTTAAAATCTGTAGTTTATTCTATCTCATCGAATCATCTCTAAAATTTAAAACAGTAAAACACCTAAACATGCGTCATTTATTATGACAAAATAAAGATATTTTTAATTTTTTATAAATTGAGCAAACATTTTTTTCGTTTCAAATTTCATTCAACGTAAATCAGTAAATTTTCGAGGTACGAAACTTGTTTATTTAGAAAAAACGCTTAAAAGAAATTTGATCCATTCGAATCTGACGTTAAATACACCAATCTGTTATTATTATAAAAAAAAAAAAAAAAAATAATACAATTTGTCGCGCACCGAAAGAGTCAGATTTTTTGAAAATATTCAAATAATGTGTATTCCCTACATCTCCCCCGAAAAAGCTCCATTTCAATCTGTGGTACCTAAACAAAAATATTTCACGTTACTATTTGAGTGGAACACACTTTATATTGACATGTTCGAAACCCACGCGTTATAATATTTCGTGGTTATGGAAAATATATCACATTGTCGAAGCAATAATATATAAATACTACACCGTCGTGGAAATAACGGAAAACAGATATCCTTTCAACAGGTCAACATAAAATATGAATGTGTACGGATAACGGATATAGGTATACATAATACACGGATATAATAATTCGCAAACACGTATCGGATGGCATTTTTTTCTGTTCTCGCGTTCTAGTATAAAAAAATAACATCGCAATGCGGCTAAGGTATACGATACAGTATCTCATAGGTACTACCCTGCAGTATTGTTATTATTAAAATTATTCTTGGGTTATCTTTTAAATACGGTCAGAGTATAAATTTACTATGCATATATTAAATAAAAAAATAAAATAAAATAAAAAATAATAACATTAAATCCATATTATGTGAAACGGGTTTTATCCGGGTAAAAATACCGTATATCTTTATATCAAGTCCGTTTATCTGTATATTATTATATAATAAACACTCAAAAGTGAAAAATAATAATACTGAACTTAACGAGCCAATTAGATGCGAACAAACAGTCTGTTTTCTTTTTACGGAAGGGTAGCGAAGAAAGCGTGGAATACAAACTCCAACGTTGTCCTCGATCCAGCGTGTACCAAACGTGTATGTCCACAGAGTACCGCAAAAAGTGAAAAAAAAGATATTCCAATAAAATATTCTTGTTCTTACTTCATATCAGTCGGACTACAATGTAGGAATTGCACCTACGCTTAATGTGAAAACGACATATGTTTCTTGAAAACACTTTAATGGGTTTGAAATATTAATTAGAGCGTCAATAAAATATTACATCATCATATAGGTACTTGAAAACAATAATAATGGTTGAACGGGAAAGTCCTTTATACGTACTCCGCTCGCTTAAAATTACAAAGGAACAAAGTTCTTTGTAGAAAAGGAAAATTGTTAACACACATTTAAAGAGTTTTCCATTTAACGGTTTCCTGTGTATTATGCAATCATGATTATTGTTATATTACGCATTATTATTATTATTGCCAGTTGTGCCATAACTCCGGGCAGCAGTTATCGGCAGCACTGTTGTCGGGTGCTGATCATGTCTTGGATTCATGACCAAATATAAAGCTGTGAAAGCAACGTTATCGCCTTTAATTTTATTCATAATTTCATTAATCTAATCACGCGATTCGAGGGCATAAAGACAATGGTGGGTTGTGTTTAGTCGTATGTTTTCCTCGGTATGAAGATTCTTGTCGTCTCCCACGAAGTTTCTGAAATTCTCATTAACTAGTTCATAATTGTTTGTAAGAGAATCCAAATCGCGGAACCAAACAAGCGTTAGTTGGGATGGCGTGCGTACTTTTGTGCCGTTGTCAACGAGTCTACAGACTTCTGTTCTAACTAGTTCAGCTGCACTGGACCCAACGGCTACTTGGATTAGGGTACCACCTATCTGTCAGAGCACCGAGATCTAGTTTTCAATAACATCCATGTATGGGCTGCTTTTAATTTTTTTTTTAATACTTCTGAGTACTTTTTAGTGGCCGTATCGACTATTACCACGGGTAATCGTTTACATACCGAGTTCGACATAGGTTTCATTTTCTTACGTTCTGGCACTTTGATCCACGGGGGTCCACCAAGTTGACATCACCACTTGTGTGCATATCATTTTTGTTTTCCAGAGCTCCAACATACGTAATCTTTGAATTTGTTTCTTCTGAAACAGATGAATTATAGGTTGGAAGGTCAACGTTCCACCAGCACGCAGATTCTGTCTTTGTTTCTGACATGCTATCACTGTTTGTGGCTCCGTAATAGCATAATTTTGCAGGATCGCAATGATTTGTTTGTCTTGGCTCTGAGTAGCATTAATTTTCGAGCGATTGCTCAATAGTCTCATTAAAATTCAATTCCATTTTTTGACCGATGACATCTTCGGTAGGTAAACTCTTTCTGACTGCTTGTACATAATTAAGAAAATCGTCGATAGTCTCCCTCACTTGCGGGTTCTTAGTGAGTTCTTTCACAACTGATAGATGACTAATCTTCTGTAGGAGTAGATTGTAATTTGAGTCTTGGGTTTTCACCTTCTCCTTAAAGCTTCTGGAAGACCGGTATAAGAGACTCATATCTTATTTTCCCATGGGACTAATGCCCTTGGTTTCTTGTTTGCGTGCCTGCTTGTGACGTGACCAACTTTTCGAGAATCTCTACTTCGGTATTAGTAGTTCTTGGGACAACGAAAGCCTGGCTGGCCACCTCCCGTGTCCCTGCAGTTATTTAATAACGACCTCGAAAGCCCATTTACTCACTCCTGATGCCGGTATTTGCGATTCTAACTCCCCTGATACGGTACTACTGTCAGTGGGTTTTGATCAGGGCTTTTCTTCTAGGACGGCTGCCATTCCATGCTGGAGAGCCCATCCTACTCTAGGAACTTCTTCGCCTGTCCTCAGTTTATTGATCGGTCCAATATGAGGGACCCTGCTGGTAGTAAACTACTGTTGGCATAGCTATCCGGACTATGGAGAAACGCAAGCCTCCTCACTAAGCCAAGGTGAGTTCCACGAGAGGGAGAACAACACATATCTAAAAATAAACATAATATACATAATAGTTTTATAACAAAAACACCGTGCACTTAAACAAGCCGTATTCAAATGTAATCTAAATATTTTTACATTTTCGTACACGATCATGTCATATAATATACATGTATTAAATAACTTTAATACATGATTTTGGAAATATATTATGCGGCGAATAAAAACGAGTTATTCATCAGAAAAACATTAACTATATTTGATTTAAAGTGCCAGAGAAAAATAAAAAATTTAAAAAAACGCATTCTTCTACACGTATACTTGTACCATATACATTATATTCTGTATATACGTATAAGAAAAATGTTAATATTGAAACTTATATCGTTAGAATAATGGATACTCCAAAGTGCTGCGAATACTAAATATACACCTAAAGTTCTTTGAAATAAATATAAATAATAGAAACGTTTCTTTACGGGCCCGGCTATTGCAAAACAAATGTGTGTATTTATATATTTAAATACATACATAATATGTACTCGAAACGAGGGTCGATATAATGTATATGAGCAGTCAGTTCATTTATTTAAATTGAATACAAGAATACATGGTAAATCCATGTTTCAAATGCATGTTTAAATTAAACTTTTTTCGTCATTTAGTAAAAAAAAACAAATTCTGTTCGATGAGTTGTATGAGCTGGGTAATATTGATGGAGTCGAATATCAGTAGTTTCCAGAACAATTTCTTATAAATTTGAAAGTAATAATAAAACAAAACAAATTCAAATAAAATAAAAAGTTTATATAACCCTACCCTAAAATTAACTTTGGTTTAGATCTAGTAGTCAAATAATACATTTCTTAAACATGAAAAAAAAAAATTACGGTAAACTTCAAAAATACCTATATCGGTGTAAATACCGAAAATATCAACAATAGCAATAGAAAATAAAATTAATCACGTATTTCCAGGTGATATGTTCTCGATTTCTGAAAATCAATGATCATATGCTTTTTGTGTGATATATTTTCGAGCACAATGCGCTCCGTCTGTGCTCATACGCATATTACATATACCGTATCGCGATATTCGATACGATCAATACTCATGTTACCAATGACAATGATTACTGCAACTACGCAGTGTGAAAAATATTTTACATATTATATAGTTTTCATTTTACATTGAATTCCATTATAACAGAATGAAAAAAATCAAAACGTACTGTACGAAAATGTGTACACAGGCATGGTAGATATATATTTTTTTAAAAAACTTCACGAAGTCTGTAGTTGAATGGGAGTCGAATATAGTACGTATATTGTTATGTGTACTTTATCCCACGTAAATGAAACACTCAGCTTATTGCATTCGTTATTTTATTGTTAGTTAACACAAGTAGGATACGGATGCCAATGTGAAATATTCCCGCAACACTAAATAATAAATGCAAAACGGTGAAAATAAGTGAGCAAACATTTCAATTAGATCAGGTAAAAAGCACAGTCCCCGAGGATATAAATATTCTATGTTAAGAGTGGTGATGTACATTACAGAGATTATTAATTGGAAATATTTAGGTGAGGTTTCATTACCTTAAACTTATTTTGGTTTCAAAACAGTTTCTTCTAATTTGTATCAAAAATTTTTTGGAAATTATAAATATCTAATATATGTATTTTGAATACACAACAGATTAATAATATCATTATTATTAAAAAAGATTAATAGGAGTAAAATTTAAAAAATGGCTAGTTAATTATAAATTTAGCCAATGTTTATGGCTAATGATAAAATTTCGCTATGAAGCTATGATTACTAATGAATAATCTTGTGACCAGCCGATAAAATTATTATTATCTATTATTAGTTCATGACTAATTTATAAAATTAACATATAATAAATAATTAATTACAAATAAAATTAGCTGTAGAATTTTTTAATATATATTTACATTTAATGTTTTCCTTAATACATTTTGATTATATACAATTTCATTAAAACGTTATTTAATTTTTCTTAATAAATTTTTTTAGCATCGTTCTCATTGGTTAACCTAATCTATTGATTAATATAAATAGGTTATTGAACTGTGGATAATTCTTAATTATTGGAATCTGACTGGCGGTAATCCTTTTGTGAATTCAGAGTTTAGATAGACAAGATACGCGTCCGGTAAAACATGTTATTGCCAAATGCTACCTATAAATTATCCAACAATTGCTGTTAATTAACAACAGTTTTCGTATCTTCGACTGCATGACGTTATAGACATCAAACAATGAACAACTAGCGACAATCTAAAGGCCTGTTCTCACTAAAGTAATTTGAAATTACAACTATATCGTGCTAATCGTTGGATTGAAATTTAATTTAAATTGCATCGCAGTCGGTGTTCTCATTGAAGCATAGGCGTGCACAGATCTTTTTTTTAAGGTATACAAATGGCTGCCACTGCTGTTTAGCTGCTATTAACTTTGAACCGACACCACGAGTTTGTAGAGCAAGTCGTCAACCGACAATCAGTCCGTATCAGAAAAGCAACAGTGGGAATCGTCAACAGCCGCATATCGTTAATATTGTACCGTTAAATTTTCGTAAATATAAATAATAAATATATTTAACATTTTAAACGCAGTTGATGCGTACATCATTCCAACAGGATAGCGACGCGTTTACGCATCAGAAACGTATTCATTTGAGTTTGCTATAATTCAGTAATTTTTATTTCAATAAACTTTACACCTTTAGGACCTTTACAATTGGCGGTAGACAATCAACTCTATATTTAATTTAACTCGTTCCATTGGTTTTATTTTTCGTTATATTTCGATAAGGATACTCGTTGTTTCTTATAATTTTTATTTGTTCTCACATAACAATATTTATGAATAATAGTATGTATTTATGTACTATTATAGAAATAAGAGGGACGTAATTAATCATTTAACTAATATTCGGATTGAAAGAATAAAAATGTATGTTGATAGAGTGTAAACTAGTTGTAAAACACATAATTTCACTAATTGTTCGGCATATACAAATTTAGAACTATTTATAACATAATATATCATGTGTATTAGTGATGGGAATGATTACAAGAAACGTTTTATAATGTATTTATAATGTTTTAATGTTCATTCGATTGTATGAAACATTTTTAAAAAATATTGTAATTTATTTTTCTTATTCTGCAATAATTATAATAAAAGAGTATATTATTTTTATATGTATGATGTACAATAAATGTTTACAGACATTTCATTAATGTACAGGTACTTAATATTTTAAACCAAGGATCTAAAAAAAAACTAAAAATTAGTAACGAAATATTATATAATTGTATAAATCAGCGTTTCTTAAACTTTTTTATCTGTGGAACCCTTTTTGATGTCTACTTTTATCGTGGAACCCCTACTGTTTTTTTAGCTTTGTAGTTTATTTTAGAATTGTTGGCAAATAAATTATAATAATATTGTGTTAAAGGTATTTAATTCAAAAAATATGTTAAAATAAAAATAATAATAATAGTATATTTATAATAATACTTTTATTTAATACTAATTACTTTAATTGGAGTAAATATAAATTTTAATACAAATCATTGATACGATTAGCTACCATGTCATTCGATAGTGGGATTTTAGATATTTTTTTTGCTGATTTGTCATCTAATATACATTTTACCATCTCTATAGCACAAGGTTTTATAAGACTTTCGGCAATTGAGTAAGCTTCAACGCATTGAGGTATCTGATACCTAACTAAATAAGAAACCTCTGTTGCTTTTTCATGCACGGTTTTTGTGGTTTGAACAATACAGTTTATTGATTTTATTAGTTCGTTACGCTTTCAAATAAATAATTCTACAATTTTTTTTTTAAGTTCACCATGAATAGATTCTAAATTAAGACGCATTTTAGCTGGAGCCATAGAGCTATTTGAGAGAACTTTGCTACAAATAACACATTGAGGATTATCATTATAATTGATAAATTCTAATGACATTTAACTTTCATCATATTTCCTACATTTTTTAGTTACTGGCCTAAAATCTTTTTCATTTGTATCATTCTCATTATTACCATAATTATCATTATGAATTAAGTTCAACGCGAAAAATTCATGTTCTGGCGTCATACGCTTAAGAGTCCTTTTTAAAGCCATCTCTCCATATTGCAACAAAATAACAAAACCAACTTTGAAACGTACTAGAATACAACGCAAGGTATCACTAGACATGGTCGACTGACGACTGTCGTATTATACTATTATGTGTCGGCTATCACAGACGGTCGTAACCGATTAGTATTTTTATCAACAACATTCAAATATTATATCTGTACATTGTATATTTTTTTCTATGTAAACTTTTTTTCCTCTACTAATTTTTAAGTGGATATTTTGAAGTAATTTTCTTGAACATTTTGAAGAAAGAACTTATGCTTCGCATAACCCCGAAGTGATCTTCGCGGAACCCTGGGGTTCCGCGGAACACAGTTTAAGAAACGCTGGTATAAATCAATCGAGTTGAGATTCTAATTAGAGGTGGGCTGTCCTAGAACCGATACTTGCTAGCGGCCGATATAGGTGGTATCGAAAATATCGGTACCTATCGGTTTATTTTCAATTTGAATCGATACCGCAAAAAAAGAACGACCATCATAAAATACATTAATATCAATAATAAGAATATTTTAATTACCAGATATCGATAGTACTAGAGCTCGGAAGTTAATGACATTATAAACAATAAAAAATGAAAAAATGACATAAAAATGGCAAAAAATATCCTTAAAAAAGGACCTAAAAAAATTACAAATATTAGTTTTGAATTAATAAAAATACATTTTTTTTAAATATTTTACTATAAAATTCTATGTAAATTTATCAAAGCTTCAAATTAGTTAAAGTATGACATAAAAATGACAAAAATGTTCTTAAAATAGGAAAATAAAATAATAATAAAATCGGATACTAATCGAATATTAGGAAAAAATAATAAAATGCAGATATAATAATATTCAATACAATACGACAACGACAAATGTACTCGTAATTATCGAGATAAAGTGGATAGGTACTATATTACCTGTATATTAGTCTGTGTTAATTTTCAAGTTTTAAGTTATCGGCATAATGGTCAACAAGAAATGATAAGAAATGAACTAGTGTGAAATCAGTAAAAATGACTAAAAATGTGGGAAAATGACTTTAAAAGTTATAAACATCAAAAAAATTCAAATTAAAAATTAGTTATTCAGATTCACATGCTAATGAAACAGATTTGTGGCCAGGAGAGCATCGTCTAAGAAATTAGATAAAAAAAAAAAAATGCAAAATGCATCAATTTCCGAGCCCTAGATAGTACTATCGCAAATAATTTATTATTGATAAGTCTATAAGGTCACAGGACTGCGGTCACGGTCAGTCCAATTGATAATAATGATTAAGTAAATTATTTATTATTTTAGTCATAGTATAAATTATTAAGTAATATAGTATAAACTAATAAACAATAATCTTTATATTTATTTACAGTATATTTATTGTTTATTTTTTAGTTACTATTATTTCAATTAATCTGTAAAATATTTACGCGTCACGGTTTTTTGGATGCAACGTCATTGAATAACCGCCGAAATCACGAGCGGCGTTAAACGTGTTAATGTAAATTTTATATTTTAATCACTCGGATTAATTGTTTATGCCATTTTGCTTATCCGACGGTAAACAAGCATATTATAATATACAAGCGTCGTTAAAAAAAGTTGTAACGCAGAATTAATAAACTATATTCTTATTTTAATCCATATTTTCAAACTATAAATAGCAATTATTATTTTCATACGGTTTCCACGAATATTTGAACTCGATAACTATAATACGTTTAATTATTAATCTAGATCACGACCTATAGTTGACTAGGCAGTAGCTTTTCAATTAACATATTAATAACGATATATTATCGCCCGTCGGACAATAAACAGTTATGGGTGGGATCCCCAGTGAGATCGAAACCGAACGTGTCTGTTGCATGGCAATAATTGCTTGCGGATTCACGCATTCACCAACAGAATTGTTTCAGGTTAGCTTACCGCATTTCCACGAATAACATTTAATCAACAGTGGATTCAAACAATAATGTATCATAACCTGTATATGTGAGCACTAACGAAATATAACATACGTATTATATTCGCTCGAGTACCGAAAACATTCGAAATCGGCATTTTTCTACATTAATCTCAAATGGATAGGATAGTGTTTTTTTTTTTTTTACTACTGTCAATGAGCAAATACAATTTTTAACTGCAGGAAACTAGCTCTTTAACGTAAGTTTTCATTTCCACATCTCATCGCTTATGAGATCATAAGCGATGAGATGTGGAAATGAAGAACAGTGAAACAAAAATCGTTCTGACCACAGCAACTACCGTTTGC
>JASXSY010001727.1:0-36672 GCA_034509805.1 Sipha maydis
GTTAAATTTATAATAATTCACAATTTACGATAATATTATAATAGTATGAAAATTTAAATATTATTAATCCTCGACCCCAGAGTTTTTGGGCGATAATCATGATTTTTATACAAATCGGCAATTATACTATTTTGGATCAAATATAACATCCCTAAATTCGATAACACTATTATTTTATTCCTATTTTTCAGATAAATTTATAATAAATCACAATTTACGATAATATTATAATAGTATGAAAATTTAAATATTATTAATCCTCGACCCCAGAGTTTTTGGGCAATAATCTCGATTTTTATACAAATCGGCAATTATACAATTTTGGGTCAAATATAACATCCCTAAATTCGATTACACTATTATTTTATTCCTATTTTTCAGTTAAATTTATAATAAATCAAAATTTACGAAAATATTATAATAGTATGAAAATTTAAATATTATTAATCCTCGACCCCAGAGTTTTTGGGCGATAATCATAATTCTATAGAAATCCTCAATTTTAAAATTTTGTATCAAATTTTACATTTCTCAATTCGGTTACACTATTTATTTTACCTATATTTCAGTTTAATTTATTACAAATCATAATTTACGAAAATATTATAATAGTATGAAAATTTAAATAAAATTAATCCTCGACCCCAGAGTTTTTGGGCGATAATCATGATTTTTATACAAATCCTCAATTTTAAATTTTGTATCAAATTTTACATTTCTCAATTCGGTTACACTATTTATTTTACCTATATTTCAGTTTAATTTATTACAAATCATAATTTACGAAAATATTATAATAGTATCAAAATTTAAATAAAATTAATCCTCGACCCCAGAGTTTTTGGGCGATAACCATGATTTTTATACAAATCGGCAATTATACTATTTTGGATCAAATATAACATTTCTCAATTCGGTTACACTATTTATTTTACCTATATTTCAGTTTAATTCATTACAAATCATAATTTACGAAAATATTATAATAGTATGAAAATTTAAATAAAATTAATCCTCGACCCCAGAGTTTTTGGGCGATAATCATGATTTTTATACAAATCCTCAATTTTAAATTTTGTATCAAATTTTACATTTCTCAATTCGGTTACACTATTTATTTTACCTATATTTCAGTTTAATTTATTACAAATCATAATTTACGAAAATATTATAATTGTATCAAAATTTAAATATAATTAATCCTCGACCCCAGAGTTTTTGGGCGATAATCAAGATTTTTATACAAATCGGCAATTATACAATTTTGGATCAAATATAACATCCCTAAATTCGATTACACTATTATTTTATTCCTATTTTTCAGTTTAATTTATAATAAATCACAATTTACGAAAATATTATAAGCAAATAATAAGTTAAATATGATTAATCCTCGACCCCAGAGTTTTTGGGCGATAATCAAGATTTTTATACAAATCGGCAATTATACAATTTTGGATCAAATATAACATCCCTAAATTCGATTACACTATTATTTTATTCCTATTTTTCAGTTTAATTTATAATAAATCACAATTTACGAAAATATTATAAGCAAATAATAAGTTAAATATGATTAATCCTCGACCCCAGAGTTTTTGGGCGATAATCATGATTTTTATACAAATCGGCAATTATACAATTTTGGATCAAATATAACATCCCTAAATTCGAACACACTATTATTTTATTCCTATTTTTCAGTTAAATTTATAATAATTCACAATTTACGATAATATTATAAAAGTATGAAAATTTAAATATTATTAATCCTCGACCCCAGAGTTTTTGGGCGATAATCATGATTTTTATACAAATCGGCAATTATACTATTTTGGATCAAATATAACATCCCTAAATTCGATTACACTATTATTTTATTCCTATTTTTCAGTTAAATTTATAATAAATCAAAATTTACGAAAATATTATAATAGTATGAAAATTTAAATATTATTAATCCTCGACCCCAGAGTTTTTGGGCGATAATCATGATTTTTATACAAATCCTCAATTTTAAATTTTGTATCAAATTTTACATTTCTCAATTCGGTTACACTATTTATTTTACCTATATTTCAGTTTAATTTATTACAAATCATAATTTACGAAAATATTATAATAGTATCAAAATTTAAATATTATTAATCCTCGACCCCAGAGTTTTTGGGCAATAATCTCGATTTTTATACAAATCGGCAATTATACAATTTTGGGTCAAATATAACATCCCTAAATTCGATTACACTATTATTTTATTCCTATTTTTCAGTTAAATTCATAATAAATCAAAATTTACGAAAATATTATAATAGTATGAAAATTTAAATATTATTAATCCTCGACCCCAGAGTTTTTGGGCGATAATCATAATTCTATACAAATCCTCAATTTTAAATTTTGTATCAAATTTTACATTTCTCAATTCGGTTACACTATTTATTTTACCTATATTTCAGTTTAATTTATTATAAATCATAATTTATGAAAATATTATAATAGTATCAAAATTTAAATAAAATTAATCCTCACCCAAGAGTTTTTGGGCGATAATCAAGATTTTTATACAAATCGGCAATTATACAATTTTGGATCAAATATAACATCCCTAAATTCGATTACACTATTATTTTATTCCTATTTTTCAGTTTAATTTATAATAAATCACAATTTACGAAAATATTATAAGCAAATAATAAGTTAAATATGATTAATCCTCGACCCCAGAGTTTTTGGGCGATAATCAAGATTTTTATACAAATCGGCAATTATACAATTTTGGATCAAATATAACATCCCTAAATTCGATTACACTATTATTTTATTCCTATTTTTCAGTTTAATTTATAATAAATCACAATTTACGAAAATATTATAAGCAAATAATAAGTTAAATATGATTAATCCTCGACCCCAGAGTTTTTGGGCGATAATCATGATTTTTATACAAATCGGCAATTATACAATTTTGGATCAAATATAACATCCCTAAATTCGAACACACTATTATTTTATTCCTATTTTTCAGTTAAATTTATAATAATTCACAATTTACGATAATATTATAAAAGTATGAAAATTTAAATATTATTAATCCTCGACCCCAGAGTTTTTGGGCGATAATCATGATTTTTATACAAATCGGCAATTATACTATTTTGGATCAAATATAACATCCCTAAATTCGATTACACTATTATTTTATTCCTATTTTTCAGTTAAATTTATAATAAATCAAAATTTACGAAAATATTATAATAGTATGAAAATTTAAATATTATTAATCCTCGACCCCAGAGTTTTTGGGCGATAATCATGATTTTTATACAAATCCTCAATTTTAAATTTTGTATCAAATTTTACATTTCTCAATTCGGTTACACTATTTATTTTACCTATATTTCAGTTTAATTTATTACAAATCATAATTTACGAAAATATTATAATAGTATCAAAATTTAAATATTATTAATCCTCGACCCCAGAGTTTTTGGGCAATAATCTCGATTTTTATACAAATCGGCAATTATACAATTTTGGGTCAAATATAACATCCCTAAATTCGATTACACTATTATTTTATTCCTATTTTTCAGTTAAATTCATAATAAATCAAAATTTACGAAAATATTATAATAGTATGAAAATTTAAATATTATTAATCCTCGACCCCAGAGTTTTTGGGCGATAATCATAATTCTATACAAATCCTCAATTTTAAATTTTGTATCAAATTTTACATTTCTCAATTCGGTTACACTATTTATTTTACCTATATTTCAGTTTAATTTATTATAAATCATAATTTATGAAAATATTATAATAGTATCAAAATTTAAATAAAATTAATCCTCACCCAAGAGTTTTTGGGCGATAATCAAGATTTTTATACAAATCGGCAATTATACAATTTTGGATCAAATATAACATCCCTAAATTCGATAACACTATTATTTTATTCCTATTTTTCAGTTAAATTTATAATAAATCACAATTTACGATAATATTATAATAGTATGAAAATTTAAATATTATTAATCCTCGACCCCAGAGTTTTTGGGCAATAATCTCGATTTTTATACAAATCGGCAATTATACAATTTTGGGTCAAATATAACATCCCTAAATTCGATAACACTATTATTTTATTCCTATTTTTCAGTTAAATTTATAATAAATCAAAATTTACGATAATATTATAATAGTATGAAAATTTAAATATTATTAATCCTCGACCCCAGAGTTTTTGGGCAATAATCATGATTTTTATACAAATCGGCAATTATACAATTTTGGGTCAAATATAACATCCCTAAATTCGATTACACTATTATTTTATTCCTATTTTTCAGTTAAATTTATAATAAATCAAAATTTACGAAAATATTATAATAGTATGAAAATTTAAATATTATTAATCCTCGACCCCAGAGTTTTTGGGCGATAATCAAGATTTTTATACAAATCGGCAATTATACAATTTTGGATCAAATATAACATCCCTAAATTCGATTACACTATTATTTTATTCCTATTTTTCAGTTTAATTTATAATAAATCACAATTTACGATAATATTATAATAGTATCAAAATTTAAATAAAATTAATCCTCGACCCCAGAGTTTTTGGGCGATAATCAAGATTTTTATACAAATCGGCAATTATACAATTTTGGATCAAATATAACATCCCTAAATTCGATTACACTATTATTTTATTCCTATTTTTCAGTTTAATTTATAATAAATCACAATTTACGAAAATATTATAAGCAAATAATAAGTTAAATATGATTAATCCTCGACCCCAGAGTTTTTGGGCGATAATCATGATTTTTATACAAATCGGCAATTATACAATTTTGGATCAAATATAACATCCCTAAATTCGATAACACTATTATTTTATTCCTATTTTTCAGTTAAATTTATAATAAATCACAATTTACGATAATATTATAATAGTATGAAAATTTAAATATTATTAATCCTCGACCCCAGAGTTTTTGGGCGATAATCATGATTTTTATACAAATCGGCAATTATACAATTTTGGGTCAAATATAACATCCCTAAATTCGATTACACTATTATTTTATTCCTATTTTTCAGTTAAATTTATAATAAATCAAAATTTACGAAAATATTATAATAGTATGAAAATTTAAATATTATTAATCCTCGACCCCAGTGTTTTTGGGCGATAATCATAATTCTATACAAATCCTCAATTTTAAAATTTTGTATCAAATTTTACATTTCTCAATTCGGTTACACTATTTATTTTACCTATATTTCAGTTTAATTTATTACAAATCATAATTTACGAAAATATTATAATAGTATGAAAATTTAAATAAAATTAATCCTCGACCCCAGAGTTTTTGGGCGATAATCATGATTTTTATACAAATCCTCAATTTTAAATTTTGTATCAAATTTTACATTTCTCAATTCGGTTACACTATTTATTTTACCTATATTTCAGTTTAATTTATTACAAATTATAATTTACGAAAATATTATAATAGTATGAAAATTTAAATATTATTAATCCTCGACCCCAGAGTTTTTGGGCGATAATCATAATTCTATACAAATCCTCAATTTTAAATTTTGTATCAAATTTTACATTTCTCAATTCGGTTACACTATTTATTTTACTTATATTTCAGTTTAATTTATTATAAATCATAATTTATGAAAATATTATAATAGTATCAAAATTTAAATAAAATTAATCCTCACCCAAGAGTTTTTGGGCGATAATCAAGATTTTTATACAAATCGGCAATTATACAATTTTGGATCAAATATAACATCCCTAAATTCGATTACACTATTATTTTATTCCTATTTTTCAGTTAAATTTATAATAATTCACAATTTACGATAATATTATAATAGTATGAAAATTTAAATATTATTAATCCTCGACCCCAGAGTTTTTGGGCGATAATCATGATTTTTATACAAATCGGCAATTATACTATTTTGGATCAAATATAACATCCCTAAATTCGATAACACTATTATTTTATTCCTATTTTTCAGATAAATTTATAATAAATCACAATTTACGATAATATTATAATAGTATGAAAATTTAAATATTATTAATCCTCGACCCCAGAGTTTTTGGGCAATAATCTCGATTTTTATACAAATCGGCAATTATACAATTTAGGGTCAAATATATCATCCCTAAATTCGATTACACTATTATTTTATTCCTATTTTTCAGTTAAATTTATAATAAATCAAAATTTACGAAAATATTATAATAGTATGAAAATTTAAATATTATTAATCCTCGACCCCAGAGTTTTTGGGCGATAATCATAATTCTATAGAAATCCTCAATTTTAAAATTTTGTATCAAATTTTACATTTCTCAATTCGGTTACACTATTTATTTTACCTATATTTCAGTTTAATTTATTACAAATCATAATTTACGAAAATATTATAATAGTATGAAAATTTAAATAAAATTAATCCTCGACCCCAGAGTTTTTGGGCGATAATCATGATTTTTATACAAATCCTCAATTTTAAATTTTGTATCAAATTTTACATTTCTCAATTCGGTTACACTATTTATTTTACCTATATTTCAGTTTAATTTATTACAAATCATAATTTACGAAAATATTATAATAGTATCAAAATTTAAATAAAATTAATCCTCGACCCCAGAGTTTTTGGGCGATAACCATGATTTTTATACAAATCGGCAATTATACTATTTTGGATCAAATATAACATTTCTCAATTCGGTTACACTATTTATTTTACCTATATTTCAGTTTAATTCATTACAAATCATAATTTACGAAAATATTATAATAGTATGAAAATTTAAATAAAATTAATCCTCGACCCCAGAGTTTTTGGGCGATAATCATGATTTTTATACAAATCCTCAATTTTAAATTTTGTATCAAATTTTACATTTCTCAATTCGGTTACACTATTTATTTTACCTATATTTCAGTTTAATTTATTACAAATCATAATTTACGAAAATATTATAATTGTATCAAAATTTAAATATAATTAATCCTCGACCCCAGAGTTTTTGGGCGATAATCAAGATTTTTATACAAATCGGCAATTATACAATTTTGGATCAAATATAACATCCCTAAATTCGATTACACTATTATTTTATTCCTATTTTTCAGTTTAATTTATAATAAATCACAATTTACGAAAATATTATAAGCAAATAATAAGTTAAATATGATTAATCCTCGACCCCAGAGTTTTTGGGCGATAATCATGATTTTTATACAAATCGGCAATTATACAATTTTGGATCAAATATAACATCCCTAAATTCGAACACACTATTATTTTATTCCTATTTTTCAGTTAAATTTATAATAAATCAAAATTTACGAAAATATTATAATAGTATGAAAATTTAAATATTATTAATCCTCGACCCCAGAGTTTTTGGGCGATAATCATAATTCTATACAAATCCTCAATTTTAAATTTTGTATCAAATTTTACATTTCTCAATTCGGTTACACTATTTATTTTACCTATATTTCAGTTTAATTTATTACAAATCATAATTCACGAAAATATTATAATAGTATCAAAATTTAAATATAATTAATCCTCGACCCCAGAGTTTTTGGGCGATAATCAAGATTTTTATACAAATCGGCAATTATACAATTTTGGATCAAATATAACATCCCTAAATTCGATTACACTATTATTTTATTCCTATTTTTCAGTTTAATTTATTATAAATCACAATTAACCAAATATATTATAAGCAAATAATAAGTTAAATATGATTAATCCTCGACCCCAGAGTTTTTGGGCAATAATCTCGATTTTTATACAAATCGGCAATTATACAATTTTGGATCAAATATAACATCCCTAAATTCGATTACACTATTATTTTATTCCTATTTTTCAGTTTAATTTATAATAAATCACAATTTACGATAATATTATAAGCAAATAATAAGTTAAATATGATTAATCCTCGACCCCAGAGTTTTTGGGCGATAATCATGATTTTTATACAAATCGGCAATTATACAATTTTGGATCAAATATAACATCCCTAAATTCGAACACACTATTATTTTATTCCTATTTTTCAGTTAAATTTATAATAATTCACAATTCACGATAATATTATAATAGTATGAAAATTTAAATATTATTAATCCTCGACCCCAGAGTTTTTGGGCGATAATCATGATTTTTATACAAATCGGCAATTATACTATTTTGGATCAAATTTTACATTTCTCAATTCGGTTACACTATTTATTTTACCTATATTTCAGTTTAATTCATTACAAATCATAATTTACGAAAATATTATAATAGTATGAAAATTTAAATAAAATTAATCCTCGACCCCAGAGTTTTTGGGCGATAATCAAGATTTTTATACAAATCGGCAATTATACAATTTTTGATCAAATATAACATCTCTAAATTCAATTACACTTTTATTTTATTCCTATTTTTCAGTTTAATTTATTATAAATCACAATTAACCAAATATATTATAAGCAAATAATAAGTTAAATATGATTAATCCTCGACCCCAGAGTTTTTGGGCGATAATCATGATTTTTATACAAATCCTCAATTTTAAATTTTGTATCAAATTTTACATTTCTCAATTCGGTTACACTATTTATTTTACCTATATTTCAGTTTAATTTATTACAAATCATAATTTACGAAAATATTATAATAGTATCAAATTTTAAATATTATTAATCCTCGACCCCAGAGTTTTTGGGCAATAATCTCGATTTTTATACAAATCGGCAATTATACAATTTTGGGTCAAATATAACATCCCTAAATTCGATTACACTATTATTTTATTCCTATTTTTCAGTTAAATTTATAATAAATCAAAATTTACGAAAATATTATAATAGTATGAAAATTTAAATATTATTAATCCTCGACCCCAGAGTTTTTGGGCGATAATCATAATTCTATACAAATCCTCAATTTTAAATTTTGTATCAAATTTTACATTTCTCAATTCGGTTACACTATTTATTTTACTTATATTTCAGTTTAATTTATTATAAATCATAATTTATGAAAATATTATAATAGTATCAAAATTTAAATAAAATTAATCCTCACCCAAGAGTTTTTGGGCGATAATCAAGATTTTTATACAAATCGGCAATTATACAATTTTGGATCAAATATAACATCCCTAAATTCGATTACACTATTATTTTATTCCTATTTTTCAGTTTAATTTATAATAAATCACAATTTACGAAAATATTATAAGCAAATAATAAGTTAAATATGATTAATCCTCGACCCCAGAGTTTTTGGGCGATAATCATGATTTTTATACAAATCGGCAATTATACAATTTTGGATCAAATATAACATCCCTAAATTCGAACACACTATTATTTTATTCCTATTTTTCAGTTAAATTTATAATAATTCACAATTTACGATAATATTATAATAGTATGAAAATTTAAATATTATTAATCCTCGACCCCAGAGTTTTTGGGCGATAATCATGATTTTTATACAAATCGGCAATTATACTATTTTGGATCAAATATAACATCCCTAAATTCGATAACACTATTATTTTATTCCTATTTTTCAGATAAATTTATAATAAATCACAATTTACGATAATATTATAATAGTATGAAAATTTAAATATTATTAATCCTCGACCCCAGAGTTTTTGGGCAATAATCTCGATTTTTATACAAATCGGCAATTATACAATTTTGGGTCAAATATAACATCCCTAAATTCGATTACACTATTATTTTATTCCTATTTTTCAGTTAAATTTATAATAAATCAAAATTTACGAAAATATTATAATAGTATGAAAATTTAAATATTATTAATCCTCGACCCCAGAGTTTTTGGGCGATAATCATAATTCTATAGAAATCCTCAATTTTAAAATTTTGTATCAAATTTTACATTTCTCAATTCGGTTACACTATTTATTTTACCTATATTTCAGTTTAATTTATTACAAATCATAATTTACGAAAATATTATAATAGTATGAAAATTTAAATAAAATTAATCCTCGACCCCAGAGTTTTTGGGCGATAATCATGATTTTTATACAAATCCTCAATTTTAAATTTTGTATCAAATTTTACATTTCTCAATTCGGTTACACTATTTATTTTACCTATATTTCAGTTTAATTTATTACAAATCATAATTTACGAAAATATTATAATAGTATCAAAATTTAAATAAAATTAATCCTCGACCCCAGAGTTTTTGGGCGATAACCATGATTTTTATACAAATCGGCAATTATACTATTTTGGATCAAATATAACATTTCTCAATTCGGTTACACTATTTATTTTACCTATATTTCAGTTTAATTCATTACAAATCATAATTTACGAAAATATTATAATAGTATGAAAATTTAAATAAAATTAATCCTCGACCCCAGAGTTTTTGGGCGATAATCATGATTTTTATACAAATCCTCAATTTTAAATTTTGTATCAAATTTTACATTTCTCAATTCGGTTACACTATTTATTTTACCTATATTTCAGTTTAATTTATTACAAATCATAATTTACGAAAATATTATAATTGTATCAAAATTTAAATATAATTAATCCTCGACCCCAGAGTTTTTGGGCGATAATCAAGATTTTTATACAAATCGGCAATTATACAATTTTGGATCAAATATAACATCCCTAAATTCGATTACACTATTATTTTATTCCTATTTTTCAGTTTAATTTATAATAAATCACAATTTACGAAAATATTATAAGCAAATAATAAGTTAAATATGATTAATCCTCGACCCCAGAGTTTTTGGGCGATAATCATGATTTTTATACAAATCGGCAATTATACAATTTTGGATCAAATATAACATCCCTAAATTCGAACACACTATTATTTTATTCCTATTTTTCAGTTAAATTTATAATAATTCACAATTTACGATAATATTATAAAAGTATGAAAATTTAAATATTATTAATCCTCGACCCCAGAGTTTTTGGGCGATAATCATGATTTTTATACAAATCGGCAATTATACTATTTTGGATCAAATATAACATCCCTAAATTCGATTACACTATTATTTTATTCCTATTTTTCAGTTAAATTTATAATAAATCAAAATTTACGAAAATATTATAATAGTATGAAAATTTAAATATTATTAATCCTCGACCCCAGAGTTTTTGGGCGATAATCATGATTTTTATACAAATCCTCAATTTTAAATTTTGTATCAAATTTTACATTTCTCAATTCGGTTACACTATTTATTTTACCTATATTTCAGTTTAATTTATTACAAATCATAATTTACGAAAATATTATAATAGTATCAAAATTTAAATATTATTAATCCTCGACCCCAGAGTTTTTGGGCAATAATCTCGATTTTTATACAAATCGGCAATTATACAATTTTGGGTCAAATATAACATCCCTAAATTCGATTACACTATTATTTTATTCCTATTTTTCAGTTAAATTCATAATAAATCAAAATTTACGAAAATATTATAATAGTATGAAAATTTAAATATTATTAATCCTCGACCCCAGAGTTTTTGGGCGATAATCATAATTCTATACAAATCCTCAATTTTAAATTTTGTATCAAATTTTACATTTCTCAATTCGGTTACACTATTTATTTTACCTATATTTCAGTTTAATTTATTATAAATCATAATTTATGAAAATATTATAATAGTATCAAAATTTAAATAAAATTAATCCTCACCCAAGAGTTTTTGGGCGATAATCAAGATTTTTATACAAATCGGCAATTATACAATTTTGGATCAAATATAACATCCCTAAATTCGATTACACTATTATTTTATTCCTATTTTTCAGTTTAATTTATAATAAATCACAATTTACGAAAATATTATAAGCAAATAATAAGTTAAATATGATTAATCCTCGACCCCAGAGTTTTTGGGCGATAATCATGATTTTTATACAAATCGGCAATTATTCAATTTTGGATCAAATATAACATCCCTAAATTCGATAACACTATTATTTTATTCCTATTTTTCAGTTAAATTTATAATAAATCACAATTTACGATAATATTATAATAGTATGAAAATTTAAATATTATTAATCCTCGACCCCAGAGTTTTTGGGCGATAATCATGATTTTTATACAAATCGGCAATTATACTATTTTGGATCAAATTTTACATTTCTCAATTCGGTTACACTATTTATTTTACCTATATTTCAGTTTAATTTATTACAAATCATAATTTACGAAAATATTATAATAGTATGAAAATTTAAATATTATTAATCCTCGACCCCAGAGTTTTTGGGCAATAATCTCGATTTTTATACAAATCGGCAATTATACAAT
The DNA here is from genome assembly GCA_034509805.1 of Sipha maydis. NCBI lineage: Eukaryota > Metazoa > Arthropoda > Insecta > Hemiptera > Aphididae > Sipha > Sipha maydis. Next base: position 12,425 of record JASXSY010001727.1, read on the forward strand.
TTTGGGTCAAATATAACATCCCTAAATTCGATTACACTATTATTTTATTCCTATTTTTCAGTTTAATTTATAATAAATCACAATTTACGAAAAAATTATAATAGTATGAAAATTTAAATATTATTAATCCTCGACCCCAGAGTTTTTGGGCGATAATCATGATTTTTATACAAATCCTCAATTTTAAATTTTGTATCAAATTTTACATTTCTCAATTCGGTTACACTATTATTTTATTCCTATTTTTCAGTTAAATTTATAATAAATCACAATTTACGAAAATATTATAATAGTATGAAAATTTAAATATTATTAATCCTCGACCCCAGAGTTTTTGGGCGATAATCAAGATTTTTATACAAATCGGCAATTATACAATTTTGGATCAAATCTAACATCCCTAAATTCGATTACACTATTATTTTATTCCTATTTTTCAGTTTAATTTATAATAAATCACAATTTACGAAAATATTATAAGCAAATAATAAGTTAAATATGATTAATCCTCGACCCCAGAGTTTTTGGGCGATAATCATGATTTTTATACAAATCGGCAATTATACAATTTTGGATCAAATATAACATCCCTAAATTCGAACACACTATTATTTTATTCCTATTTTTCAGTTAAATTTATAATAATTCACAATTTACGATAATATTATAAAAGTATGAAAATTTAAATATTATTAATCCTCGACCCCAGAGTTTTTGGGCGATAATCATGATTTTTATACAAATCGGCAATTATACTATTTTGGATCAAATTTTACATTTCTCAATTCGGTTACACTATTTATTTTACCTATATTTCAGTTTAATTTATTACAAATCATAATTTACGAAAATATTATAATAGTATGAAAATTTAAATATTATTAATCCTCGACCCCAGAGTTTTTGGGCAATAATCTCGATTTTTATACAAATCGGCAATTATACAATTTTGGGTCAAATATAACATCCCTAAATTCGATTACACTATTATTTTATTCCTATTTTTCAGTTTAATTTATAATAAATCACAATTTACGAAAAAATTATAATAGTATGAAAATTTAAATATTATTAATCCTCGACCCCAGAGTTTTTGGGCGATAATCATGATTTTTATACAAATCCTCAATTTTAAATTTTGTATCAAATTTTACATTTCTCAATTCGGTTACACTATTATTTTATTCCTATTTTTCAGTTAAATTTATAATAAATCACAATTTACGAAAATATTATAATAGTATGAAAATTTAAATATTATTAATCCTCGACCCCAGAGTTTTTGGGCGATAATCAAGATTTTTATACAAATCGGCAATTATACAATTTTGGATCAAATCTAACATCCCTAAATTCGATTACACTATTATTTTATTCCTATTTTTCAGTTTAATTTATAATAAATCACAATTTACGAAAATATTATAAGCAAATAATAAGTTAAATATGATTAATCCTCGACCCCAGAGTTTTTGGGCGATAATCATGATTTTTATACAAATCCTCAATTTTAAATTTTGTATCAAATTTTACATTTCTCAATTCGGTTACACTATTTATTTTACCTATATTTCAGTTTAATTTATTACAAATCATAATTTACGAAAATATTATAATAGTATCAAAATTTAAATATTATTAATCCTCGACCCCAGAGTTTTTGGGCAATAATCTCGATTTTTATACAAATCGGCAATTATACAATTTTGGGTCAAATATAACATCCCTAAATTCGATTACACTATTATTTTATTCCTATTTTTCAGTTAAATTCATAATAAATCAAAATTTACGAAAATATTATAATAGTATGAAAATTTAAATATTATTAATCCTCGACCCCAGAGTTTTTGGGCGATAATCATAATTCTATACAAATCCTCAATTTTAAATTTTGTATCAAATTTTACATTTCTCAATTCGGTTACACTATTTATTTTACCTATATTTCAGTTTAATTTATTATAAATCATAATTTATGAAAATATTATAATAGTATCAAAATTTAAATAAAATTAATCCTCACCCAAGAGTTTTTGGGCGATAATCAAGATTTTTATACAAATCGGCAATTATACAATTTTGGATCAAATATAACATCCCTAAATTCGATTACACTATTATTTTATTCCTATTTTTCAGTTTAATTTATAATAAATCACAATTTACGAAAATATTATAAGCAAATAATAAGTTAAATATGATTAATCCTCGACCCCAGAGTTTTTGGGCGATAATCATGATTTTTATACAAATCGGCAATTATTCAATTTTGGATCAAATATAACATCCCTAAATTCGATAACACTATTATTTTATTCCTATTTTTCAGTTAAATTTATAATAAATCACAATTTACGATAATATTATAATAGTATGAAAATTTAAATATTATTAATCCTCGACCCCAGAGTTTTTGGGCGATAATCATGATTTTTATACAAATCGGCAATTATACTATTTTGGATCAAATTTTACATTTCTCAATTCGGTTACACTATTTATTTTACCTATATTTCAGTTTAATTTATTACAAATCATAATTTACGAAAATATTATAATAGTATGAAAATTTAAATATTATTAATCCTCGACCCCAGAGTTTTTGGGCAATAATCTCGATTTTTATACAAATCGGCAATTATACAATTTTGGGTCAAATATAACATCCCTAAATTCGATTACACTATTATTTTATTCCTATTTTTCAGTTTAATTTATAATAAATCACAATTTACGAAAAAATTATAATAGTATGAAAATTTAAATATTATTAATCCTCGACCCCAGAGTTTTTGGGCGATAATCATGATTTTTATACAAATCCTCAATTTTAAATTTTGTATCAAATTTTACATTTCTCAATTCGGTTACACTATTATTTTATTCCTATTTTTCAGTTAAATTTATAATAAATCACAATTTACGAAAATATTATAATAGTATGAAAATTTAAATATTATTAATCCTCGACCCCAGAGTTTTTGGGCGATAATCAAGATTTTTATACAAATCGGCAATTATACAATTTTGGATCAAATCTAACATCCCTAAATTCGATTACACTATTATTTTATTCCTATTTTTCAGTTTAATTTATAATAAATCACAATTTACGAAAATATTATAAGCAAATAATAAGTTAAATATGATTAATCCTCGACCCCAGAGTTTTTGGGCGATAATCATGATTTTTATACAAATCGGCAATTATACAATTTTGGATCAAATATAACATCCCTAAATTCGATAACACTATTATTTTATTCCTATTTTTCAGTTAAATTTATAATAAATCACAATTTACGATAATATTATAATAGTATGAAAATTTAAATATTATTAATCCTCGACCCCAGAGTTTTTGGGCAATAATCTCGATTTTTATATAAATCGGCAATTATACAATTTTGGGTCAAATATAACATCCCTAAATTCGATAACACTATTATTTTATTCCTATTTTTCAGTTAAATTTATAATAAATCAAAATTTACGATAATATTATAATAGTATGAAAATTTAAATATTATTAATCCTCGACCCCAGAGTTTTTGGGCAATAATCATGTTTTTTATACAAATCGGCAATTATACAATTTTGGGTCAAATATAACATCCCTAAATTCGATTACACTATTATTTTATTCCTATTTTTCAGTTAAATTTATAATAAATCAAAATTTACGAAAATATTATAATAGTATGAAAATTTAAATATTATTAATCCTCGACCCCAGAGTTTTTGGGCGATAATCAAGATTTTTATACAAATCGGCAATTATACAATTTTGGATCAAATATAACATCCCTAAATTCGATTACACTATTATTTTATTCCTATTTTTCAGTTTAATTTATAATAAATCACAATTTACGAAAATATTATAAGCAAATAATAAGTTAAATATGATTAATCCTCGACCCCAGAGTTTTTGGGCGATAATCATGATTTTTATACAAATCGGCAATTATACAATTTTGGATCAAATATAACATCCCTAAATTCGATAACACTATTATTTTATTCCTATTTTTCAGTTAAATTTATAATAAATCACAATTTACGATAATATTATAATAGTATCAAAATTTAAATAAAATTAATCCTCGACCCCAGAGTTTTTGGGCGATAATCAAGATTTTTATACAAATCGGCAATTATACAATTTTGGATCAAATATAACATCCCTAAATTCGATTACACTATTATTTTATTCCTATTTTTCAGTTTAATTTATAATAAATCACAATTTACGAAAATATTATAAGCAAATAATAAGTTAAATATGATTAATCCTCGACCCCAGAGTTTTTGGGCGATAATCATGATTTTTATACAAATCGGCAATTATACAATTTTGGATCAAATATAACATCCCTAAATTCGATAACACTATTATTTTATTCCTATTTTTCAGTTAAATTTATAATAAATCACAATTTACGATAATATTATAATAGTATGAAAATTTAAATATTATTAATCCTCGACCCCAGAGTTTTTGGGCGATAATCATGATTTTTATACAAATCGGCAATTATACAATTTTGGGTCAAATATAACATCCCTAAATTCGATTACACTATTATTTTATTCCTATTTTTCAGTTAAATTTATAATAAATCAAAATTTACGAAAATATTATAATAGTATGAAAATTTAAATATTATTAATCCTCGACCCCAGTGTTTTTGGGCGATAATCATAATTCTATACAAATCCTCAATTTTAAAATTTTGTATCAAATTTTACATTTCTCAATTCGGTTACACTATTTATTTTACCTATATTTCAGTTTAATTTATTACAAATCATAATTTACGAAAATATTATAATAGTATGAAAATTTAAATAAAATTAATCCTCGACCCCAGAGTTTTTGGGCGATAATCATGATTTTTATACAAATCCTCAATTTTAAATTTTGTATCAAATTTTACATTTCTCAATTCGGTTACACTATTTATTTTACCTATATTTCAGTTTAATTTATTACAAATTATAATTTACGAAAATATTATAATAGTATGAAAATTTAAATATTATTAATCCTCGACCCCAGAGTTTTTGGGCGATAATCATAATTCTATACAAATCCTCAATTTTAAATTTTGTATCAAATTTTACATTTCTCAATTCGGTTACACTATTTATTTTACTTATATTTCAGTTTAATTTATTATAAATCATAATTTATGAAAATATTATAATAGTATCAAAATTTAAATAAAATTAATCCTCACCCAAGAGTTTTTTGGGCGATAATCAAGATTTTTATACAAATCGGCAATTATACAATTTTGGATCAAATATAACATCCCTAAATTCGATTACACTATTATTTTATTCCTATTTTTCAGTTTAATTTATAATAAATCACAATTTACGAAAAAATTATAATAGTATGAAAATTTAAATATTATTAATCCTCGACCCCAGAGTTTTTGGGCGATAATCATGATTTTTATACAAATCCTCAATTTTAAATTTTGTATCAAATTTTACATTTCTCAATTCGGTTACACTATTATTTTATTCCTATTTTTCAGTTAAATTTATAATAAATCACAATTTACGAAAATATTATAATAGTATGAAAATTTAAATATTATTAATCCTCGACCCCAGAGTTTTTGGGCGATAATCAAGATTTTTATACAAATCGGCAATTATACAATTTTGGATCAAATCTAACATCCCTAAATTCGATTACACTATTATTTTATTCCTATTTTTCAGTTTAATTTATAATAAATCACAATTTACGAAAATATTATAAGCAAATAATAAGTTAAATATGATTAATCCTCGACCCCAGAGTTTTTGGGCGATAATCATGATTTTTATACAAATCGGCAATTATACAATTTTGGATCAAATATAACATCCCTAAATTCGAACACACTATTATTTTATTCCTATTTTTCAGTTAAATTTATAATAATTCACAATTTACGATAATATTATAAAAGTATGAAAATTTAAATATTATTAATCCTCGACCCCAGAGTTTTTGGGCGATAATCATGATTTTTATACAAATCGGCAATTATACTATTTTGGATCAAATTTTACATTTCTCAATTCGGTTACACTATTTATTTTACCTATATTTCAGTTTAATTTATTACAAATCATAATTTACGAAAATATTATAATAGTATGAAAATTTAAATATTATTAATCCTCGACCCCAGAGTTTTTGGGCAATAATCTCGATTTTTATACAAATCGGCAATTATACAATTTTGGGTCAAATATAACATCCCTAAATTCGATTACACTATTATTTTATTCCTATTTTTCAGTTTAATTTATAATAAATCACAATTTACGAAAAAATTATAATAGTATGAAAATTTAAATATTATTAATCCTCGACCCCAGAGTTTTTGGGCGATAATCATGATTTTTATACAAATCCTCAATTTTAAATTTTGTATCAAATTTTACATTTCTCAATTCGGTTACACTATTATTTTATTCCTATTTTTCAGTTAAATTTATAATAAATCACAATTTACGAAAATATTATAATAGTATGAAAATTTAAATATTATTAATCCTCGACCCCAGAGTTTTTGGGCGATAATCAAGATTTTTATACAAATCGGCAATTATACAATTTTGGATCAAATCTAACATCCCTAAATTCGATTACACTATTATTTTATTCCTATTTTTCAGTTTAATTTATAATAAATCACAATTTACGAAAATATTATAAGCAAATAATAAGTTAAATATGATTAATCCTCGACCCCAGAGTTTTTGGGCGATAATCATGATTTTTATACAAATCCTCAATTTTAAATTTTGTATCAAATTTTACATTTCTCAATTCGGTTACACTATTTATTTTACCTATATTTCAGTTTAATTTATTACAAATCATAATTTACGAAAATATTATAATAGTATCAAAATTTAAATATTATTAATCCTCGACCCCAGAGTTTTTGGGCAATAATCTCGATTTTTATACAAATCGGCAATTATACAATTTTGGGTCAAATATAACATCCCTAAATTCGATTACACTATTATTTTATTCCTATTTTTCAGTTAAATTCATAATAAATCAAAATTTACGAAAATATTATAATAGTATGAAAATTTAAATATTATTAATCCTCGACCCCAGAGTTTTTGGGCGATAATCATAATTCTATACAAATCCTCAATTTTAAATTTTGTATCAAATTTTACATTTCTCAATTCGGTTACACTATTTATTTTACCTATATTTCAGTTTAATTTATTATAAATCATAATTTATGAAAATATTATAATAGTATCAAAATTTAAATAAAATTAATCCTCACCCAAGAGTTTTTGGGCGATAATCAAGATTTTTATACAAATCGGCAATTATACAATTTTGGATCAAATATAACATCCCTAAATTCGATAACACTATTATTTTATTCCTATTTTTCAGTTAAATTTATAATAAATCACAATTTACGATAATATTATAATAGTATGAAAATTTAAATATTATTAATCCTCGACCCCAGAGTTTTTGGGCAATAATCTCGATTTTTATACAAATCGGCAATTATACAATTTTGGGTCAAATATAACATCCCTAAATTCGATAACACTATTATTTTATTCCTATTTTTCAGTTAAATTTATAATAAATCAAAATTTACGATAATATTATAATAGTATGAAAATTTAAATATTATTAATCCTCGACCCCAGAGTTTTTGGGCAATAATCATGTTTTTTATACAAATCGGCAATTATACAATTTTGGGTCAAATATAACATCCCTAAATTCGATTACACTATTATTTTATTCCTATTTTTCAGTTAAATTTATAATAAATCAAAATTTACGAAAATATTATAATAGTATGAAAATTTAAATATTATTAATCCTCGACCCCAGAGTTTTTGGGCGATAATCATGATTTTTATACAAATCCTCAATTTTAAATTTTGTATCAAATTTTACATTTCTCAATTCGGTTACACTATTTATTTTACCTATATTTCAGTTTAATTTATTACAAATCATAATTTACGAAAATATTATAATAGTATCAAAATTTAAATAAAATTAATCCTCGACCCCAGAGTTTTTGGGCGATAACCATGATTTTTATACAAATCGGCAATTATACTATTTTGGATCAAATATAACATTTCTCAATTCGGTTACACTATTTATTTTACCTATATTTCAGTTTAATTCATTACAAATCATAATTTACGAAAATATTATAATAGTATGAAAATTTAAATAAAATTAATCCTCGACCCCAGAGTTTTTGGGCGATAATCATGATTTTTATACAAATCCTCAATTTTAAATTTTGTATCAAATTTTACATTTCTCAATTCGGTTACACTATTTATTTTACCTATATTTCAGTTTAATTTATTACAAATCATAATTTACGAAAATATTATAATTGTATCAAAATTTAAATATAATTAATCCTCGACCCCAGAGTTTTTGGGCGATAATCAAGATTTTTATACAAATCGGCAATTATACAATTTTGGATCAAATATAACATCCCTAAATTCGATTACACTATTATTTTATTCCTATTTTTCAGTTTAATTTATAATAAATCACAATTTACGAAAATATTATAAGCAAATAATAAGTTAAATATGATTAATCCTCGACCCCAGAGTTTTTGGGCGATAATCATGATTTTTATACAAATCGGCAATTATACAATTTTGGATCAAATATAACATCCCTAAATTCGAACACACTATTATTTTATTCCTATTTTTCAGTTAAATTTATAATAATTCACAATTTACGATAATATTATAAAAGTATGAAAATTTAAATATTATTAATCCTCGACCCCAGAGTTTTTGGGCGATAATCATGATTTTTATACAAATCGGCAATTATACTATTTTGGATCAAATATAACATCCCTAAATTCGATTACACTATTATTTTATTCCTATTTTTCAGTTAAATTTATAATAAATCAAAATTTACGAAAATATTATAATAGTATGAAAATTTAAATATTATTAATCCTCGACCCCAGAGTTTTTGGGCGATAATCATGATTTTTATACAAATCCTCAATTTTAAAGTTTGTATCAAATTTTACATTTCTCAATTCGGTTACACTATTTATTTTACCTATATTTCAGTTTAATTTATTACAAATCATAATTTACGAAAATATTATAATAGTATCAAAATTTAAATATTATTAATCCTCGACCCCAGAGTTTTTGGGCAATAATCTCGATTTTTATACAAATCGGCAATTATACAATTTTGGGTCAAATATAACATCCCTAAATTCGATTACACTATTATTTTATTCCTATTTTTCAGTTAAATTCATAATAAATCAAAATTTACGAAAATATTATAATAGTATGAAAATTTAAATATTATTAATCCTCGACCCCAGAGTTTTTGGGCGATAATCATAATTCTATACAAATCCTCAATTTTAAATTTTGTATCAAATTTTACATTTCTCAATTCGGTTACACTATTTATTTTACCTATATTTCAGTTTAATTTATTATAAATCATAATTTATGAAAATATTATAATAGTATCAAAATTTAAATAAAATTAATCCTCACCCAAGAGTTTTTGGGCGATAATCAAGATTTTTATACAAATCGGCAATTATACAATTTTGGATCAAATATAACATCCCTAAATTCGATTACACTATTATTTTATTCCTATTTTTCAGTTTAATTTATAATAAATCACAATTTACGAAAATATTATAAGCAAATAATAAGTTAAATATGATTAATCCTCGACCCCAGAGTTTTTGGGCGATAATCATGATTTTTATACAAATCGGCAATTATTCAATTTTGGATCAAATATAACATCCCTAAATTCGATAACACTATTATTTTATTCCTATTTTTCAGTTAAATTTATAATAAATCACAATTTACGATAATATTATAATAGTATGAAAATTTAAATATTATTAATTCTCGACCCCAGAGTTTTTGGGCGATAATCATGATTTTTATACAAATCGGCAATTATACTATTTTGGATCAAATTTTACATTTCTCAATTCGGTTACACTATTTATTTTACCTATATTTCAGTTTAATTTATTACAAATCATAATTTACGAAAATATTATAATAGTATGAAAATTTAAATATTATTAATCCTCGACCCCAGAGTTTTTGGGCAATAATCTCGATTTTTATACAAATCGGCAATTATACAATTTTGGGTCAAATATAACATCCCTAAATTCGATTACACTATTATTTTATTCCTATTTTTCAGTTTAATTTATAATAAATCACAATTTACGAAAAAATTATAATAGTATGAAAATTTAAATATTATTAATCCTCGACCCCAGAGTTTTTGGGCGATAATCATGATTTTTATACAAATCCTCAATTTTAAATTTTGTATCAAATTTTACATTTCTCAATTCGGTTACACTATTATTTTATTCCTATTTTTCAGTTAAATTTATAATAAATCACAATTTACGAAAATATTATAATAGTATGAAAATTTAAATATTATTAATCCTCGACCCCAGAGTTTTTGGGCGATAATCAAGATTTTTATACAAATCGGCAATTATACAATTTTGGGTCAAATATAACATCCCTAAATTCGATTACACTATTATTTTATTCCTATTTTTCAGTTAAATTTATAATAAATCAAAATTTACGAAAATATTATAATAGTATGAAAATTTAAATATTATTAATCCTCGACCCCAGAGTTTTTGGGCGATAATCATAATTCTATACAAATCCTCAATTTAAATTTTGTATCAAATTTTACATTTCTCAATTCGGTTACACTATTTATTTTACTTATATTTCAGTTTAATTTATTATAAATCATAATTTATGAAAATATTATAATAGTATCAAAATTTAAATAAAATTAATCCTCACCCAAGAGTTTTTGGGCGATAATCAAGATTTTTATACAAATCGGCAATTATACAATTTTGGATCAAATATAACATCCCTAAATTCGATTACACTATTATTTTATTCCTATTTTTCAGTTTAATTTATAATAAATCACAATTTACGAAAATATTATAAGCAAATAATAAGTTAAATATGATTAATCCTCGACCCCAGAGTTTTGGGCGATAATCATGATTTTTATACAAATCGGCAATTATACAATTTTGGATCAAATATAACATCCCTAAATTCGAACACACTATTATTTTATTCCTATTTTTCAGTTAAATTTATAATAATTCACAATTTACGATAATATTATAATAGTATGAAAATTTAAATATTATTAATCCTCGACCCCAGAGTTTTTGGGCGATAATCATGATTTTTATACAAATCGGCAATTATACTATTTTGGATCAAATATAACATCCCTAAATTCGATAACACTATTATTTTATTCCTATTTTTCAGATAAATTTATAATAAATCACAATTTACGATAATATTATAATAGTATGAAAATTTAAATATTATTAATCCTCGACCCCAGAGTTTTTGGGCAATAATCTCGATTTTTATACAAATCGGCAATTATACAATTTTGGGTCAAATATAACATCCCTAAATTCGATAACACTATTATTTTATTCCTATTTTTCAGTTAAATTTATAATAAATCAAAATTACGAAAATATTATAATAGTATGAAAATTTAAATATTATTAATCCTCGACCCCAGAGTTTTTGGGCGATAATCATAATTCTATAGAAATCCTCAATTTTAAAATTTTGTATCAAATTTTACATTTCTCAATTCGGTTACACTATTTATTTTACCTATATTTCAGTTTAATTTATTACAAATCATAATTTACGAAAATATTATAATAGTATGAAAATTTAAATAAAATTAATCCTCGACCCCCAGAGTTTTTGGGCGATAATCATGATTTTATACAAATCCTCAATTTTAAATTTTGTATCAAATTTTACATTTCTCAATTCGGTTACACTATTTATTTTACCTATATTTCAGTTTAATTTATTACAAATCATAATTTACGAAAATATTATAATAGTATCAAAATTTAAATAAAATTAATCCTCGACCCCAGAGTTTTTGGGCGATAACCATGATTTTTATACAAATCGGCAATTATACTATTTTGGATCAAATATAACATTTCTCAATTCGGTTACACTATTTATTTTACCTATATTTCAGTTTAATTCATTACAAATCATAATTTACGAAAATATTTAGTATGAAAATTTAAATAAAATTAATCCTCGACCCCAGAGTTTTTGGGCGATAATCATGATTTTTATACAAATCCTCAATTTTAAATTTTGTATCAAATTTTACATTTCTCAATTCGGTTACACTATTTATTTTACCTATATTTCAGTTTAATTTATTACAAATCATAATTTACGAAAATATTATAATAGTATCAAAATTTAAATAAAATTAATCCTCGACCCCAGAGTTTTTGGGCGATAACCATGATTTTTATACAAATCGGCAATTATACTATTTTGGATCAAATATAACATTTCTCAATTCGGTTACACTATTTATTTTACCTATATTTCAGTTTAATTCATTACAAATCATAATTTACGAAAATATTATAATAGTATGAAAATTTAAATAAAATTAATCCTCGACCCCAGAGTTTTTGGGCGATAATCATGATTTTTATACAAATCCTCAATTTTAAATTTTGTATCAAATTTTACATTTCTCAATTCGGTTACACTATTTATTTTACCTATATTTCAGTTTAATTTATTACAAATCATAATTTACGAAAATATTATAATTGTATCAAAATTTAAATATAATTAATCCTCGACCCCAGAGTTTTTGGGCGATAATCAAGATTTTTATACAAATCGGCAATTATACAATTTTGGATCAAATATAACATCCCTAAATTCGATTACACTATTATTTTATTCCTATTTTTCAGTTTAATTTATAATAAATCACAATTTACGAAAATATTATAAGCAAATAATAAGTTAAATATGATTAATCCTCGACCCCAGAGTTTTTGGGCGATAATCATGATTTTTATACAAATCGGCAATTATACAATTTTGGATCAAATATAACATCCCTAAATTCGAACACACTATTATTTTATTCCTATTTTTCAGTTAAATTTATAATAATTCACAATTTACGATAATATTATAAAAGTATGAAAATTTAAATATTATTAATCCTCGACCCCAGAGTTTTTGGGCGATAATCATGATTTTTATACAAATCGGCAATTATACTATTTTGGATCAAATATAACATCCCTAAATTCGATTACACTATTATTTTATTCCTATTTTTCAGTTAAATTTATAATAAATCAAAATTTACGAAAATATTATAATAGTATGAAAATTTAAATATTATTAATCCTCGACCCCAGAGTTTTTGGGCGATAATCATGATTTTTATACAAATCCTCAATTTTAAAGTTTGTATCAAATTTTACATTTCTCAATTCGGTTACACTATTTATTTTACCTATATTTCAGTTTAATTTATTACAAATCATAATTTACGAAAATATTATAATAGTATCAAAATTTAAATATTATTAATCCTCGACCCCAGAGTTTTTGGGCAATAATCTCGATTTTTATACAAATCGGCAATTATACAATTTTGGGTCAAATATAACATCCCTAAATTCGATTACACTATTATTTTATTCCTATTTTTCAGTTAAATTCATAATAAATAAAAATTTACGAAAATATTATAATAGTATGAAAATTTAAATATTATTAATCCTCGACCCCAGAGTTTTTGGGCGATAATCATAATTCTATACAAATCCTCAATTTTAAATTTTGTATCAAATTTTACATTTCTCAATTCGGTTACACTATTTATTTTACCTATATTTCAGTTTAATTTATTATAAATCATAATTTATGAAAATATTATAATAGTATCAAAATTTAAATAAAATTAATCCTCACCCAAGAGTTTTTGGGCGATAATCAAGATTTTTATACAAATCGGCAATTATACAATTTTGGATCAAATATAACATCCCTAAATTCGATTACACTATTATTTTATTCCTATTTTTCAGTTTAATTTATAATAAATCACAATTTACGAAAATATTATAAGCAAATAATAAGTTAAATATGATTAATCCTCGACCCCAGAGTTTTTGGGCGATAATCATGATTTTTATACAAATCGGCAATTATTCAATTTTGGATCAAATATAACATCCCTAAATTCGATAACACTATTATTTTATTCCTATTTTTCAGTTAAATTTATAATAAATCACAATTTACGATAATATTATAATAGTATGAAAATTTAAATATTATTAATCCTCGACCCCAGAGTTTTTGGGCGATAATCATGATTTTTATACAAATCGGCAATTATACTATTTTGGATCAAATTTTACATTTCTCAATTCGGTTACACTATTTATTTTACCTATATTTCAGTTTAATTTATTACAAATCATAATTTACGAAAATATTATAATAGTATGAAAATTTAAATATTATTAATCCTCGACCCCAGAGTTTTTGGGCAATAATCTCGATTTTTATACAAATCGGCAATTATACAATTTTGGGTCAAATATAACATCCCTAAATTCGATTACACTATTATTTTATTCCTATTTTTCAGTTTAATTTATAATAAATCACAATTTACGAAAAAATTATAATAGTATGAAAATTTAAATATTATTAATCCTCGACCCCAGAGTTTTTGGGCGATAATCATGATTTTTATACAAATCCTCAATTTTAAATTTTGTATCAAATTTTACATTTCTCAATTCGGTTACACTATTATTTTATTCCTATTTTTCAGTTAAATTTATAATAAATCACAATTTACGAAAATATTATAATAGTATGAAAATTTAAATATTATTAATCCTCGACCCCAGAGTTTTTGGGCGATAATCAAGATTTTTATACAAATCGGCAATTATACAATTTTGGATCAAATATAACATCCCTAAATTCGATTACACTATTATTTTATTCCTATTTTTCAGTTAAATTTATAATAATTCACAATTTACGATAATATTATAATAGTATGAAAATTTAAATATTATTAATCCTCGACCCCAGAGTTTTTGGGCGATAATCATGATTTTTATACAAATCGGCAATTATACTATTTTGGATCAAATATAACATCCCTAAATTCGATAACACTATTATTTTATTCCTATTTTTCAGATAAATTTATAATAAATCACAATTTACGATAATATTATAATAGTATGAAAATTTAAATATTATTAATCCTCGACCCCAGAGTTTTTGGGCAATAATCTCGATTTTTATACAAATCGGCAATTATACAATTTTGGGTCAAATATAACATCCCTAAATTCGATTACACTATTATTTTATTCCTATTTTTCAGTGAAATTTATAATAAATCAAAATTTACGAAAATATTATAATAGTATGAAAATTTAAATATTATTAATCCTCGACCCCAGAGTTTTTGGGCGATAATCATAATTCTATACAAATCCTCAATTTTAAATTTTGTATCAAATTTTACATTTCTCAATTCGGTTACACTATTTATTTTACTTATATTTCAGTTTAATTTATTATAAATCATAATTTATGAAAATATTATAATAGTATCAAAATTTAAATAAAATTAATCCTCACCCAAGAGTTTTTGGGCGATAATCAAGATTTTTATACAAATCGGCAATTATACAATTTTGGATCAAATATAACATCCCTAAATTCGATTACACTATTATTTTATTCCTATTTTTCAGTTTAATTTATAATAAATCACAATTTACGAAAATATTATAAGCAAATAATAAGTTAAATATGATTAATCCTCGACCCCAGAGTTTTTGGGCGATAATCATGATTTTTATACAAATCGGCAATTATACAATTTTGGATCAAATATAACATCCCTAAATTCGAACACACTATTATTTTATTCCTATTTTTCAGTTAAATTTATAATAATTCACAATTTACGATAATATTATAATAGTATGAAAATTTAAATATTATTAATCCTCGACCCCAGAGTTTTTGGGCGATAATCATGATTTTTATACAAATCGGCAATTATACTATTTTGGATCAAATATAACATCCCTAAATTCGATAACACTATTATTTTATTCCTATTTTTCAGATAAATTTATAATAAATCACAATTTACGATAATATTATAATAGTATGAAAATTTAAATATTATTAATCCTCGACCCCAGAGTTTTTGGGCAATAATCTCGATTTTTATACAAATCGGCAATTATACAATTTTGGGTCAAATATAACATCCCTAAATTCGATTACACTATTATTTTATTCCTATTTTTCAGTTAAATTTATAATAAATCAAAATTTACGAAAATATTATAATAGTATGAAAATTTAAATATTATTAATCCTCGACCCCAGAGTTTTTGGGCGATAATCATAATTCTATAGAAATCCTCAATTTTAAAATTTTGTATCAAATTTTACATTTCTCAATTCGGTTACACTATTTATTTTACCTATATTTCAGTTTAATTTATTACAAATCATAATTTACGAAAATATTATAATAGTATGAAAATTTAAATAAAATTAATCCTCGACCCCAGAGTTTTTGGGCGATAATCATGATTTTTATACAAATCCTCAATTTTAAATTTTGTATCAAATTTTACATTTCTCAATTCGGTTACACTATTTATTTTACCTATATTTCAGTTTAATTTATTACAAATCATAATTTACGAAAATATTATAATAGTATCAAAATTTAAATAAAATTAATCCTCGACCCCAGAGTTTTTGGGCGATAACCATGATTTTTATACAAATCGGCAATTATACTATTTTGGATCAAATATAACATTTCTCAATTCGGTTACACTATTTATTTTACCTATATTTCAGTTTAATTCATTACAAATCATAATTTACGAAAATATTATAATAGTATGAAAATTTAAATAAAATTAATCCTCGACCCCAGAGTTTTTGGGCGATAATCATGATTTTTATACAAATCCTCAATTTTAAATTTTGTATCAAATTTTACATTTCTCAATTCGGTTACACTATTTATTTTACCTATATTTCAGTTTAATTTATTACAAATCATAATTTACGAAAATATTATAATTGTATCAAAATTTAAATATAATTAATCCTCGACCCCAGAGTTTTTGGGCGATAATCAAGATTTTTATACAAATCGGCAATTATACAATTTTGGATCAAATATAACATCCCTAAATTCGATTACACTATTATTTTATTCCTATTTTTCAGTTTAATTTATAATAAATCACAATTTACGAAAATATTATAAGCAAATAATAAGTTAAATATGATTAATCCTCGACCCCAGAGTTTTTGGGCGATAATCATGATTTTTATACAAATCGGCAATTATACAATTTTGGATCAAATATAACATCCCTAAATTCGAACACACTATTATTTTATTCCTATTTTTCAGTTAAATTTATAATAATTCACAATTTACGATAATATTATAAAAGTATGAAAATTTAAATATTATTAATCCTCGACCCCAGAGTTTTTGGGCGATAATCATGATTTTTATACAAATCGGCAATTATACTATTTTGGATCAAATATAACATCCCTAAATTCGATTACACTATTATTTTATTCCTATTTTTCAGTTAAATTTATAATAAATCAAAATTTACGAAAATATTATAATAGTATGAAAATTTAAATATTATTAATCCTCGACCCCAGAGTTTTTGGGCGATAATCATGATTTTTATACAAATCCTCAATTTTAAATTTTGTATCAAATTTTACATTTCTCAATTCGGTTACACTATTTATTTTACCTATATTTCAGTTTAATTTATTACAAATCATAATTTACGAAAATATTATAATAGTATCAAAATTTAAATATTATTAATCCTCGACCCCAGAGTTTTTGGGCAATAATCTCGATTTTTATACAAATCGGCAATTATACAATTTTGGGTCAAATATAACATCCCTAAATTCGATTACACTATTATTTTATTCCTATTTTTCAGTTAAATTCATAATAAATCAAAATTTACGAAAATATTATAATAGTATGAAAATTTAAATATTATTAATCCTCGACCCCAGAGTTTTTGGGCGATAATCATAATTCTATACAAATCCTCAATTTTAAATTTTGTATCAAATTTTACATTTCTCAATTCGGTTACACTATTTATTTTACCTATATTTCAGTTTAATTTATTATAAATCATAATTTATGAAAATATTATAATAGTATCAAAATTTAAATAAAATTAATCCTCACCCAAGAGTTTTTGGGCGATAATCAAGATTTTTATACAAATCGGCAATTATACAATTTTGGATCAAATATAACATCCCTAAATTCGATTACACTATTATTTTATTCCTATTTTTCAGTTTAATTTATAATAAATCACAATTTACGAAAATATTATAAGCAAATAATAAGTTAAATATGATTAATCCTCGACCCCAGAGTTTTTGGGCGATAATCATGATTTTTATACAAATCGGCAATTATTCAATTTTGGATCAAATATAACATCCCTAAATTCGATAACACTATTATTTTATTCCTATTTTTCAGTTAAATTTATAATAAATCACAATTTACGATAATATTATAATAGTATGAAAATTTAAATATTATTAATCCTCGACCCCAGAGTTTTTGGGCGATAATCATGATTTTTATACAAATCGGCAATTATACTATTTTGGATCAAATTTTACATTTCTCAATTCGGTTACACTATTTATTTTACCTATATTTCAGTTTAATTTATTACAAATCATAATTTACGAAAATATTATAATAGTATGAAAATTTAAATATTATTAATCCTCGACCCCAGAGTTTTTGGGCAATAATCTCGATTTTTATACAAATCGGCAATTATACAATTTTGGGTCAAATATAACATCCCTAAATTCGATTACACTATTATTTTATTCCTATTTTTCAGTTTAATTTATAATAAATCACAATTTACGAAAAAATTATAATAGTATGAAAATTTAAATATTATTAATCCTCGACCCCAGAGTTTTTGGGCGATAATCATGATTTTTATACAAATCCTCAATTTTAAATTTTGTATCAAATTTTACATTTCTCAATTCGGTTACACTATTATTTTATTCCTATTTTTCAGTTAAATTTATAATAAATCACAATTTACGAAAATATTATAATAGTATGAAAATTTAAATATTATTAATCCTCGACCCCAGAGTTTTTGGGCGATAATCAAGATTTTTATACAAATCGGCAATTATACAATTTTGGATCAAATCTAACATCCCTAAATTCGATTACACTATTATTTTATTCCTATTTTTCAGTTTAATTTATAATAAATCACAATTTACGAAAATATTATAAGCAAATAATAAGTTAAATATGATTAATCCTCGACCCCAGAGTTTTTGGGCGATAATCATGATTTTTATACAAATCGGCAATTATACAATTTTGGATCAAATATAACATCCCTAAATTCGATAACACTATTATTTTATTCCTATTTTTCAGTTAAATTTATAATAAATCACAATTTACGATAATATTATAATAGTATGAAAATTTAAATATTATTAATCCTCGACCCCAGAGTTTTTGGGCAATAATCTCGATTTTTATACAAATCGGCAATTATACAATTTTGGGTCAAATATAACATCCCTAAATTCGATAACACTATTATTTTATTCCTATTTTTCAGTTAAATTTATAATAAATCAAAATTTACGATAATATTATAATAGTATGAAAATTTAAATATTATTAATCCTCGACCCCAGAGTTTTTGGGCAATAATCATGTTTTTTATACAAATCGGCAATTATACAATTTTGGGTCAAATATAACATCCCTAAATTCGATTACACTATTATTTTATTCCTATTTTTCAGTTAAATTTATAATAAATCAAAATTTACGAAAATATTATAATAGTATGAAAATTTAAATATTATTAATCCTCGACCCCAGAGTTTTTGGGCGATAATCAAGATTTTTATACAAATCGGCAATTATACAATTTTGGATCAAATATAACATCCCTAAATTCGATTACACTATTATTTTATTCCTATTTTTCAGTTTAATTTATAATAAATCACAATTTACGAAAATATTATAAGCAAATAATAAGTTAAATATGATTAATCCTCGACCCCAGAGTTTTTGGGCGATAATCATGATTTTTATACAAATCGGCAATTATACAATTTTGGATCAAATATAACATCCCTAAATTCGATAACACTATTATTTTATTCCTATTTTTCAGTTAAATTTATAATAAATCACAATTTACGATAATATTATAATAGTATCAAAATTTAAATAAAATTAATCCTCGACCCCAGAGTTTTTGGGCGATAATCAAGATTTTTATACAAATCGGCAATTATACAATTTTGGATCAAATATAACATCCCTAAATTCGATTACACTATTATTTTATTCCTATTTTTCAGTTTAATTTATAATAAATCACAATTTACGAAAATATTATAAGCAAATAATAAGTTAAATATGATTAATCCTCGACCCCAGAGTTTTTGGGCGATAATCATGATTTTTATACAAATCGGCAATTATACAATTTTGGATCAAATATAACATCCCTAAATTCGATAACACTATTATTTTATTCCTATTTTTCAGTTAAATTTATAATAAATCACAATTTACGATAATATTATAATAGTATGAAAATTTAAATATTATTAATCCTCGACCCCAGAGTTTTTGGGCGATAATCATGATTTTTATACAAATCGGCAATTATACAATTTTGGGTCAAATATAACATCCCTAAATTCGATTACACTATTATTTTATTCCTATTTTTCAGTTAAATTTATAATAAATCAAAATTTACGAAAATATTATAATAGTATGAAAATTTAAATATTATTAATCCTCGACCCCAGTGTTTTTGGGCGATAATCATAATTCTATACAAATCCTCAATTTTAAAATTTTGTATCAAATTTTACATTTCTCAATTCGGTTACACTATTTATTTTACCTATATTTCAGTTTAATTTATTACAAATCATAATTTACGAAAATATTATAATAGTATGAAAATTTAAATAAAATTAATCCTCGACCCCAGAGTTTTTGGGCGATAATCATGATTTTTATACAAATCCTCAATTTTAAATTTTGTATCAAATTTTACATTTCTCAATTCGGTTACACTATTTATTTTACCTATATTTCAGTTTAATTTATTACAAATTATAATTTACGAAAATATTATAATAGTATGAAAATTTAAATATTATTAATCCTCGACCCCAGAGTTTTTGGGCGATAATCATAATTCTATACAAATCCTCAATTTTAAATTTTGTATCAAATTTTACATTTCTCAATTCGGTTACACTATTTATTTTACTTATATTTCAGTTTAATTTATTATAAATCATAATTTATGAAAATATTATAATAGTATCAAAATTTAAATAAAATTAATCCTCACCCAAGAGTTTTTGGGCGATAATCAAGATTTTTATACAAATCGGCAATTATACAATTTTGGATCAAATATAACATCCCTAAATTCGATTACACTATTATTTTATTCCTATTTTTCAGTTAAATTTATAATAATTCACAATTTACGATAATATTATAATAGTATGAAAATTTAAATATTATTAATCCTCGACCCCAGAGTTTTTGGGCGATAATCATGATTTTTATACAAATCGGCAATTATACTATTTTGGATCAAATATAACATCCCTAAATTCGATAACACTATTATTTTATTCCTATTTTTCAGATAAATTTATAATAAATCACAATTTACGATAATATTATAATAGTATGAAAATTTAAATATTATTAATCCTCGACCCCAGAGTTTTTGGGCAATAATCTCGATTTTTATACAAATCGGCAATTATACAATTTTGGGTCAAATATAACATCCCTAAATTCGATTACACTATTATTTTATTCCTATTTTTCAGTTAAATTTATAATAAATCAAAATTTACGAAAATATTATAATAGTATGAAAATTTAAATATTATTAATCCTCGACCCCAGAGTTTTTGGGCGATAATCATAATTCTATAGAAATCCTCAATTTTAAAATTTTGTATCAAATTTTACATTTCTCAATTCGGTTACACTATTTATTTTACCTATATTTCAGTTTAATTTATTACAAATCATAATTTACGAAAATATTATAATAGTATGAAAATTTAAATAAAATTAATCCTCGACCCCAGAGTTTTTGGGCGATAATCATGATTTTTATACAAATCCTCAATTTTAAATTTTGTATCAAATTTTACATTTCTCAATTCGGTTACACTATTTATTTTACCTATATTTCAGTTTAATTTATTACAAATCATAATTTACGAAAATATTATAATAGTATCAAAATTTAAATAAAATTAATCCTCGACCCCAGAGTTTTTGGGCGATAACCATGATTTTTATACAAATCGGCAATTATACTATTTTGGATCAAATATAACATTTCTCAATTCGGTTACACTATTTATTTTACCTATATTTCAGTTTAATTCATTACAAATCATAATTTACGAAAATATTATAATAGTATGAAAATTTAAATAAAATTAATCCTCGACCCCAGAGTTTTTGGGCGATAATCATGATTTTTATACAAATCCTCAATTTTAAATTTTGTATCAAATTTTACATTTCTCAATTCGGTTACACTATTTATTTTACCTATATTTCAGTTTAATTTATTACAAATCATAATTTACGAAAATATTATAATTGTATCAAAATTTAAATATAATTAATCCTCGACCCCAGAGTTTTTGGGCGATAATCAAGATTTTTATACAAATCGGCAATTATACAATTTTGGATCAAATATAACATCCCTAAATTCGATTACACTATTATTTTATTCCTATTTTTCAGTTTAATTTATAATAAATCACAATTTACGAAAATATTATAAGCAAATAATAAGTTAAATATGATTAATCCTCGACCCCAGAGTTTTTGGGCGATAATCAAGATTTTTATACAAATCGGCAATTATACAATTTTGGATCAAATATAACATCCCTAAATTCGATTACACTATTATTTTATTCCTATTTTTCAGTTTAATTTATAATAAATCACAATTTACGAAAATATTATAAGCAAATAATAAGTTAAATATGATTAATCCTCGACCCCAGAGTTTTTGGGCGATAATCATGATTTTTATACAAATCGGCAATTATACAATTTTGGATCAAATATAACATCCCTAAATTCGAACACACTATTATTTTATTCCTATTTTTCAGTTAAATTTATAATAATTCACAATTTACGATAATATTATAAAAGTATGAAAATTTAAATATTATTAATCCTCGACCCCAGAGTTTTTGGGCGATAATCATGATTTTTATACAAATCGGCAATTATACTATTTTGGATCAAATATAACATCCCTAAATTCGATTACACTATTATTTTATTCCTATTTTTCAGTTAAATTTATAATAAATCAAAATTTACGAAAATATTATAATAGTATGAAAATTTAAATATTATTAATCCTCGACCCCAGAGTTTTTGGGCGATAATCATGATTTTTATACAAATCCTCAATTTTAAATTTTGTATCAAATTTTACATTTCTCAATTCGGTTACACTATTTATTTTACCTATATTTCAGTTTAATTTATTACAAATCATAATTTACGAAAATATTATAATAGTATCAAAATTTAAATATTATTAATCCTCGACCCCAGAGTTTTTGGGCAATAATCTCGATTTTTATACAAATCGGCAATTATACAATTTTGGGTCAAATATAACATCCCTAAATTCGATTACACTATTATTTTATTCCTATTTTTCAGTTAAATTCATAATAAATCAAAATTTACGAAAATATTATAATAGTATGAAAATTTAAATATTATTAATCCTCGACCCCAGAGTTTTTGGGCGATAATCATAATTCTATACAAATCCTCAATTTTAAATTTTGTATCAAATTTTACATTTCTCAATTCGGTTACACTATTTATTTTACCTATATTTCAGTTTAATTTATTATAAATCATAATTTATGAAAATATTATAATAGTATCAAAATTTAAATAAAATTAATCCTCACCCAAGAGTTTTTGGGCGATAATCAAGATTTTTATACAAATCGGCAATTATACAATTTTGGATCAAATATAACATCCCTAAATTCGATTACAC